>JAPMIB010000099.1:0-5000 GCA_034770305.1 Trichogramma dendrolimi
TTCTCAAGGTCGGACTTGCTGCGAACCTCGACGACCACCGAGTCCGTCGCCTTTCTTATGGCGTCAAACCCGATGCCCGCCTGGACCGCATCAACCGCCTTGAACAGTTCAGCTTTAATGGCCTCTCCGTTGTTGGGACCTGAGTGCCACTCGACCTAATTGTGGCAGAGAACTTCTCCTTGCCACTTTCACGTCTGCGATTCGGGGTTCGTTTGGGCTTGGGCGAGGACTTCGCCGTCGGAGGCAGTTGCTGGCTCAGCTGTTTCGCGCTCAGCCCCTGCGCAACCGTGGCAAAGGTCCTCTGGCGCGGCTGAGCTGACCTGGAGAGCTGGGCCTCCAGTGCCGCTACTTTGCCTTTCAAGAAGGAGTTCTCGTTAGTGAACAGCAGCACCAGCTGTCGGATCGACTCCAACGTGCTTGGTACTGCGTCCATCGCTTCCTTGCACTTCTCCTTCCTGGCTCGCATCAGGAAGGCCTCCTGAATCTCAATGATGTGGTTCTCTATTTGGAGAAACACATCACAGGGATTCCCTACAAGTGCCTCCTCACCATCACTCGTTCTCTTCCTCTTCTGCCTCGTCGAGATAGAGCTGGTGTCACTAAGGCCTCCGATACTGCTCGTTCTTGAGCGGATATCGGGCGGCTTCACCGGGTCAGTAATGACCCCATCGGCCGTCTTCAAAGTCGCTTCGGGGTAGCTGGTTGACGATGCTGGGATTGGGCCCCCTTTACGACCCCCCACCACCGGCACCTGTGAGTCCGGTCCCACTGGTGCTGTAACATTGTCTTCTCTCTTTAACATCACTTTCATAGGGTTGGGTCTCTTTGAGTTTCAGATGCGCTGACCACTTTCGCATTGGTAGTTTAGTTTTTTGTCGATCTGTCGGACCGAAGTCCGGAAACGGCGAACGACAGCGCTGCGCTTTCCCATCACCACTGACACCACTGGCTTGTGGCGCCGTGGATCTAGGCAGTCAGACTAACCCCAAGTCCAACCGGCAGCGAGATGGCTGGCAACCCGCACCGACCCACCACCAGAGGGCGCAGGCGGCGCGCATCTCACGAGGGGAACGTGAACTGAAAAAGACTAAGTCCTTACGCATTACATGCTACCGAAAAATTTTACAAGTTCATACGCATTGCTTCCCCAACGATGCGAAAACACGCAGCCAGCGCCCCCGGCCGCAGGCCCATACGCATTGCCTGCCGGAGATCCACACACACAACCCCCACCCCCTCCCAACGTCGCCATCGCAAGAACGCAAAAGATTAGCGCCGCGCCATACGACGCGACGTAACGCAAAAATAGCGCCGCGCACCAGGTGCACGGCGTAACGCAACAAATAAACTCAAACAGGCGACGAAGATCAGTAAGTGAAGAGAAGGTGTGTGTGGAACTCAATTAGCGTAATCTGATTAGCCCAGCACCGACCCGCTCTCACCCGTTCACATGGGGAGAAGAGACAGGTCGGCCGGTATCCATCTAGCACGCGCCAGAGCGAAGTAGATAGGGACAGTGGGAATCTCGTTAATCCATTCATGCGCGTCACTAATTAGATGACGAGGCATTTGGTTTTTTTTTTTTTTTTTTTTTTTTTTTTTTTTGTATTGGTTAGTGGTAAATGCATTTAGGCACCATCAAAGTAACGAGGAATATACCCCGTGCAGATCCTTCGCTGCTCATTGTACTTCGGTGTGTGGGACTCCGCCTTCCGAGGAAGGTAATACCCACTAAACTCCACTCATCCAAAGACTAATTCGATGTTGGTGAATTAGCCACGGCTTTATTGCTTGGTGCCGAATTTGACGCTATTGTTGTGGAGCCAAGTTCTCCTTGTGACCGCTTTTCAGCGATCGACCAAAACACTCTCCCTAACCGACACCCACTCGCTCTACCCGATGACTGATGTTAGTCGTCATCTTGTTCCATCGCGACCAGTTCGTATGCGACCCCTGCAGCACACGCGTCGTTAGTGATGGTAATAGATCTCCAATACCCAGTGAGATCAGGCTTGTAGCGGAGGCACGGGACCAAACTCCCTTCCAAGACAACGTGATACTAGTCACCGCTACGTTAGACGCAGCGACTCCTAGCTCACCTGCCACGCGGGTTTTAAGCCGCGCGGTGTCGTACTTGGCGCACTTTCGCAAGTGCGAGTCATCCAAAGACGACGCACCGCTTACAACCTGCGCATCGATTATCCTCGCATCACTGCCTTTGCTAGCGACCATGTCGGGTTTCTGAAGTCCGGTTTCGAGCCGGTAGTGAGGGTTCTCAATCACGCGCCAACCGGCCTTTCGAAGACCACTTGCAGCAATCCTGCAAATGGCATCGTGGCGGAGTACGCGGCCGCCATGAGTCCGGTGACACGACTGTACAACATGCGCGACTGTCTCGGTAACGTTACAGCCGGCACGGCACATCATCGATGCCTCCCTATCATTTTGACCGCGCGTTGTCCGCACTCGGGTCGGAAGCGCGTTAATGCGAATCCTATGGTACGCCACGTAGTCTCTTGCGGGAATACCATTACTACCGGTGTCTACCCATCGGCTGCTTGCTGGAACTGCAGCCGCTTCACGCAGTTCTGCACCATCGTTCGATCTGTGGAGACGCGTTGCCCAATGCCGCTGACGATCCTCCTGACGGAGGAGAGCCTTCCCATTACGGGTCAGCATCGCCCGAGCCCATCGGATAAGCGAAACATTATACGGGTGATCAACAACGTCTCGTATCACAGGACTGGTGGACTCTGTGAGACTCGCAAACCTTGAAAAAATGAGACCCGGCACCGCCGTTTCGAATGCCGGTATCCCGAGTCCACCGTCGATGCAACTTGCGTGGAAGTACCCCAATGGAGTATCTTTAGGTAGCCACAACCACTTGCGTACTGCAACTCTCACCTGCTTGTCTGTTGCCCTCAACACACGCATCGGAGTGCGCGACAGGACGAGCTGATGGTAAAGGCGAGGAATGAGGAAGCAGCGAAGGATTTCAATCGCTGTTGAGGTCGCAAAGGAGCTTTAGTGATTCTCACTAGCTCATTCATAATGTAGCCGGTCGGTTTCGCTATACCCCTTGGCGATATTGAAAGGCCAAGGTAGCGAAACGCCTCTGTACACCTAATTGATTAATTGGTCCGCTGTTCAGTGTAAATTGAGGCTCGGTCTGGACCTTATACTTTTTGACCTTGCCGGCTATCATTATTGATATGGCCTGGCTCTTAGAGGGATTAAAAGCAAGGCCATATTTTGCGGCCTCTTCCTCCGCGATTTGCAGTAGCGACTTCATACCCGACTTAGAGGAAGCAAACAGTACGAGGTCGTCGGCATAAGCCAACGCGTTGGTTTTGATGTTGTTAGCCACAAACCCGATATGATCAGGCAGGGCTCGCATCACGTCGTCAATCACCATCGAGAACAGGAGACTCGACAGGGGATCCCCCTGCCGAACTCCTCGCGTTACTCTGATAGGCGACGAACGGATGCGACCAACCTCGAGCATTGTTCCACTGTTCTCGTACATGCGAGACATGTACTGAACTAGAGCTTCAGGAAGCCCTCGTCCCCGCAAAGCCGATTGTATGGCATAATGACTGACGCTGTCAAATGCCTTCGACACGTCCAAGGATACGGCATGTAGCTCCTTGAGGGAACCTCGGGCCACGTGCAAAGCCGTATCCAAGAATACCGTGTTTTCAGCACAGCCGTCATGTAGCGCTCGCTGTCTCTCGTCAATGAGGTTCGCCTTGACTAGCCTCACAGCAAAGATCTTATGCAGCTGTCGGACGATCACAGACGCGACGCTTATCGGACGGAACTCTGGTGGCGTTGAGCTCCCGTCTTTCTTTGGGACGAATACGGTCCTGCTTAGGAGAAGCTCCGCAGGGAACTCTCCAACGGCAAGAACCGTATTATAGAACAATGCTCTCACTCGCACTGGTACGCTCCTCCATTGCCGGGCCGACACGCCGTCAACTCCAGCAGCCGAGGACTTCGGGATCTCGGTATCAGAGATCTCGGGACAGGACACAGGTGCAGCAGTCCATAACAAGGTGTGGTCCTCACGGGCAGTATTCGCTAGTTCGAGCTTCTTCGACTGTGCAGTGAGCATTGGGTGCCAATACTCAAACATCTGCTCCAGCGAAGGCTCGGAGGCTTTCACCTCACCATCCAATACTAGCTTAGCTGCCCGGCTCATATTTTTCTTCCACAACTCTTGCATGGCCGCGTACTCCCTGCGCCTCGCTCGCCACTTCGGCAAATGAACACAGTAGCGTCCCGGGGTCGCCCCCGAGTTGGTGACAGCTCCAGCGGAGGAGGGAAGACATCACGTACCCAGCGAAGAATTTCTTAGGTGCCTCAGAGAGGGCCACCTTCTCCGCTAAGAGGTTCCGCGCGAGTTCGACTAGATGGACCTTGTGTGATGTTAAGCGAGCGCATTGCTCGACTAGTCGCCTTAATTCCTCGCTATTGTCAAACTTGACAGGCGGACCTCTAACCGTCGGTGTGCAGGGACCTGTGGGTCGCAACTCCGTTTGAGGAGGCGAAGCGCTAACCCGCCCTATGGCACCCGCGGCCCTGGTACGCGCGCGTGTGCGCGCCCTCTCGAAGGCTGTACAGCTATCGGAGGAGGACGTGCCTGAGCCTGCGTGTTATTGCTCAAGGTCAGACCGGACGACTGCGCCGAATTAGCGGGCGCACGCAGCCTCTCTACGTGCCGCTGTACGAGGTCTTTGTAAGGCTGCTTTTTACGCAGTCCTTTTAGCCTTTCAAGGCTTGTCCGAAGGTCTTGGACATAGGCTGTACTCATCAAGTACACGTTCATTAGCCGTTCTCCTCGCAAGGTTGCCTGCGCTTCTTCGATCGCAATCGTCTCGATCTCCTCATCCCTCCATCGCGGTTTCGTCACCGTCAACACCACTCGTTCATTCGCCTCGTTGGGATGTCCTTTACGCATGTGCTGGCCTAATCCAGCACTGCTGGCAAAGAGCCTATGG
>JAPMIB010000099.1:12500-15000 GCA_034770305.1 Trichogramma dendrolimi
CTCGTCCGGTGTACCCTCATGAAGGTACCACGGACTTTTGCCGGGATACTCCGAGCTGTCTAGGGCTTAACCCGTGGCCTTATGGGGCAAAGTATCTGCGTAGCGACTCGGCCGGGGGGTCGGCCAGACAAATGTACGAGCGTCCGCTATCCGGCAGTCCTATCCTCGGCTCGGCTCGAAACCCGACTCGATCCTTGGCGCAGCGGCGGTCAGCGGCCTCCTCGGTCAGTCGCACCCCTCGGCTGGCCGAACTTCAGTCGGTGCAGCGGCACGATGCTCGGCCAAGTCGTAGCACTTGGTCGGGTCAAACTCTAGTCGTAGCACTGGGTCGGGTCACACTCTAGTCGTAGCACTGGGTCGGGTCACACTCTAGTCGTAGCACTGGGTCGGGCCACACTCTAGTCGTAGCACTCGGCTGGCGACTCAGTCGGTGCAGCGGCACGATGCTCGGCCAAGTCGTAGCACTGGTCGGGTCAACTCTAGTCGTAGCACTGGGTCGGGTCACACTCTAGTCGTAGCACTGGGTCGGGCCACACTCCAGTCGTAGCACTCGGCTGGCCGAACTTCAGTCGGTGCAGCGGCACGATGCTCGGCCAAGTCGTAGCACTGGGTCGGGTCAAACTCTAGTCGTAGCACTGGGTCGGGTCACACTCTAGTCGTAGCACTGGGTCGGGCCACACTCCAGTCGTAGCACTCGGCTGGCCGAACTTCAGTCGGTGCAGCGGCACGATGCTCGGCAAGTCGTAGCACTGGGTCGGGTCAAACTCTAGTCGTAGCACTCGGCTGCTGGACTTGAGTCGGTGCAGCGGCACGATGCTCGGCCAAGTCGTAGCACTGGGTCGGGTCACACTCTAGTCGTAGCACTGGGTCGGGTCACACTCTAGTCGTAGCACTGGGTCGGGTCAAACTCCAGTCGTAGCACTCGGCTGGCCGAACTTCAGTCGTTGCAGCGGCACGTGCTTGGCCAAGTCGTAGCACTTGTCGGGTCACACTCTAGTCGTAGCACTGGGTCGGGTCACACTCTAGTCGTGGCACTGGGTCGGGCCACTCCAGTCGTAGCACTCGGCTGGCCGAACTTCAGTCGGTGCAGCGGCACGATGCTCGGCCAAGTCGTAGCACTGGGTCGGGTCAAACTCTAGTCGTAGCACTGGGTCGGGTCAAACTCTAGTCGTAGCACTGGGTCGGGTCACACTCTAGTCGTAGCACTGGGTCGGGTCAAACTCCAGTCGTAGCACTCGGCCGAGCTCACTTGACGATCGATGATTGTCAATGTCCATACGCATTACTTGCCATCTCTCGCAGTCCTCGCCACTCTTGCCGTAAAGGCAACTTGGTCACGAGATAAGCACCAAGTCCATACGCATTACTTGCGATCTCTCGCAGTCCTCGCACTCTGGCCGTAAAGGCAACTTGGTCACGAGATAAGCACCAAGTCCATATGCATTACTTGCGATCTCTCGCAGTCCTCGCACTCTGGCCGTAAAGGCAACTTGGCCACGAGATAAGCACCAAGTCCATACGCATTGCTCGCTCGATGGTGACGGTAAACAGAAGATAGGACAGTGGGAATCTCGTTAAACGGATCCGGGACAGGTGGCCTAGCTCGAGCCAGCTGGTGGTCGTATTAAGCAGCTATCATCTACTCCCGCCGTTTACCCGCGCGCATCGTGACGGTCTCGGCATTCGTCGAAACAAGCGGTCCTCGCACTTTTCCCGTAAAGGCAACTTGGCCACGAGATAGCACCAAGTCCATACGCATTACTTGCGATCTCTCGCAGTCCTCGCACTCTGGCCGTAAAGGCAACTTGGCCACGAGATAAGCACCAAGTCCATACGCATTACTTGCGATCTCTCGCAGTCCTCGCACTCTGGCCGTTAAGGCAACTTGGCCACGAGATAAGCACCAAGTCCATACGCATTGCTCGCTCGATGGTGACGGTAAACAGAAGATAGGGACAGTGGGAATCTCGTGTTAAACGGATCCGGACAGGTGGCCTAGCTCGAGCCAGCTGTGGTCGTATTAAGCAGCTCATCTACTCCCGCCGTTTACCCGCGCGCATCGTGACGGTCTCGGCATTCGTCGAAACAAGCGGTCCTCGCACTTTTCCCGTAAAGGCAACTTGGCCACGAGATAAGCACCACGTCCATACGCATCACTTGCGATCTCTCGCAGTCCTCGCACTCTTGCCGTAAAGGCAACTTGGTCACGAGATAAGCACCAAGTCCATACGCATCACTTGCGATCTCTCGCAGTCCTCGCACTCTTGCCGTAAAGGCAACTGGTCACGAGATAAGCACCAAGTCCATACGCATTACTTGCGATCTCTCGCAGTCCTCGCACTCTGGCCGTAAAGGCAACTTGGCCACGAGATAAGCACCAAGTCCATACGCATTGCTCGCTCGATGGTGACGGTAAACAGAAGATAGGGACAGTGGGAATCTCGTTAAACGGATCCGGGACAGGTGGCCTAGCTCGAGCCAGCTGGTGGTCGTATTAAGC
>JAPMIB010000099.1:27500-42500 GCA_034770305.1 Trichogramma dendrolimi
ATCGGCCTGTTATCGTGCGTGTGTGTATGTATAAAACAAAACACAACACGTATGACTGTATGTATTCTCGCTCGGTGTGAAACGAGTCGATGCTCGGTTATGATCTGTGCGACGACTGCGCAATGAGTGTCGAGATCCGCTAAGAGACGCCCAGGGCGCCCACCGCTTAAAGGGCCATTCGGTCTGAGACGCCGACCCGCGGTAATGCAGAGAACCCTCCCCAAAAGCCGAGGCTTGCGGGAGACGTTGTGTGTGTGAATGTGTACGAGGAGAGCAGCAGAGAGAGATTATAGATCGACGAGACACTGCTGGAGCCAGAGAGCGAACAGGGCCCAACACGACCAAGTTGGCGGCACGTCGTGCAGCAGCGGTGCTTACCAAGGTGACATGACAACGATAATTGTGTGTCTAGTCTTGGTAGTGACTTGCTGACTTGCGCCTACACTATAGCCGCGAGGACCGCCGTTGCTTCGGCCGCCGCGCTCACCGTCTTCTCTCGTCCGGTGTACCCTCATGAAGGTACCACGGACTTTTGCCGGGATACTCCGAGCTGTCTAGGGCTTAACCCGTGGCCTTATGGGGCAAAGTATCTGCGTAGCGACTCGGCCGGGGGGTCGGCCAGACAAATGTACGAGCGTCCGCTATCCGGCAGTCCTATCCTCGGCTCGGCTCGAAACCCGACTCGATCCTTGGCGCAGCGGCGGTCAGCGGCCTCCTCGGTCAGTCGCACCCCTCGGCTGGCCGAACTTCAGTCGGTGCAGCGGCACGATGCTCGGCCAAGTCGTAGCACTTGGTCGGGTCAAACTCGTCGTAGCACTGGGTCGGGTCACACTCTAGTCGTAGCACTGGGTCGGGTCACACTCTAGTCGTAGCACTGGGTCGGGCCACACTCTAGTCGTAGCACTCGGCTGGCTGGACTTGAGTCGGTGCAGCGGCACGATGCGGCCAAGTCGTAGCACTGGTCGGGTCACACTCTAGTCGTAGCACGGTCGGGTCACACTAGTCGTAGCACTGGTCGGGTCACACCTAGTCGTAGCACTGGGTCGGGCGGGTCGGGTCAAACTCCAGTCGTAGCACTCGGCTGGCCGAACTTCAGTCGTTGCAGCGGCACGATGCTTGGCCAAGTCGTAGCACTTGGTCGGGTCACACTCTAGTCGTAGCACTGGGTCGGGTCACACTCTAGTCGTAGCACTGGGTCGGGCCACACTCCAGTCGTAGCACTCGGTGGCCGAACTTCCAGTCGGTGCAGCGGCACGATGCTCGGCCAAGTCAGCACTGGGTCGGGTCAAACTCTAGTCGTAGCACTGGGTCGGGTCACACTCTAGTCGTAGCACTGGGTCGGCCACACTCCAGTCGTAGCACTCGGCTGGCCGAACTTCAGTCGGTGCAGCGGCACGATGCTCGGCCAAGTCGTAGCACTGGGTCGGGTCAAACTCTAGTCGTAGCACTGGTGGCTGGACTTGAGTCGGTGCAGCGGCACGATGCTCGGCCAAGTCGTAGCATGGGTCGGGTCCACTCTAGTCGTAGCACTGGGTCGGGCACACTCTAGTCGTAGCACTGGGTCGGGTCAACTCCAGTCGTAGCACTCGGCTGGCCGAACTTAGTCGTTGCAGCGGCACGATGCTTGGCCAAGTCGTAGCACTTGGTCGGTACACTCTAGTCGTAGCACTGGGTCGGGTCACACTCTAGTCGTAGCACTGGGGTCGGGCCACACTCCAGTCGTAGCACTCGGCTGGCCGAACTTCAGTCGGTTGCAGCGGCACGATGCTCGGCCAAGTCGTAGCACTGGGTGGGTCAAACTCTAGTCGTAGCACTGGGTCGGGTCAAACTCTAGTCGTAGCACTCGGCTGGCTGGACTTGAGTCGGTGCAGCGGCACGATGCTCGGCCAAGTCGTAGCACTGGGTCGGGTCACACTCTAGTCGTAGCACTGGTCGGGTCACACTCTAGTCGTAGCACTGTGGTCGGGTCACACTCTAGTCGTAGCACTGGGTCGGGCCACATCCAGTCGTAGCACTCGGCTGGCGAACTTCAGTCGGTGCAGCGGCACGATGCGGCCAAGTCGTAGCACTTGGTCGGTCACACTCTAGTCGTAGCACTGGGTCGGGTCACACTCTAGTCGTAGCACGGGTCGGGCCACACTCCAGTCGTAGCACTCGGCTGGCCGAACTTCAGTCGGTGCAGCGGCACGATGCTCGGCCAAGTCGTAGCACTGGTCGGGTCAAACTAGTCGTAGCACTGGGTCGGGTCAAACTCCAGTCGTAGCACTCGGCCGAGCTCACTGACGATCGATGATTGTCAATGTCCATACGCATTACTTGCCATCTCTCGCATCCTCGCACTCTTGCCGTAAGGCAACTTGGTCCGAGATAACACCAAGTCCATACGCATTACTTGCGATCTCTCGCAGTCCTCGCACTCTGGCCGTAAAGGCAACTTGGTCACGAGATAAGCACCAAGTCCATATGCATTACTTGCGATCTCTCGCAGTCCTCGCACTCTGGCCGTAAAGGCAACTTGGCCACGAGATAAGCACCAAGTCCATACGCATTGCTCGCTCGATGGTGACGGTAAACAGAAGATAGGGACAGTAAATGTATCTTGCGTTGGTCAAGCCACGCACCGGTACCTCGAGCAGAGCTCATACCCGGAGATGTTTGATATTATCCACTACCCAGCGAAACCCCAGCCGGGGGAACGCGCCCGGAAAAACCGAATCACTGCTTTAGCAGACAACTCCTTCAGCCGCCGCGCCGTCCCGCTCAGCTCAAGTGCTGAGCAAGACGCCGCGACGTTACCAGCGGGACCTCGGGGAGGCGGAGTTGCGGCTCACGTGAGCTCAGATTCTTGTCTCTACTCGTCAAACTTCGACTAATCAGCCGCCTATTGCGGGTTCGTCAAAGTCGATACGCGACAATAAAAACCGAACGCGAAACACTTAATCTTAACTATACTAACAACACTAACTTAACTACTGACCTAAACTACCTTTGGCAACGCTAATACTGACTGAGTAAAAGGAGCGAACTCCAATTGACTAGACAGACACGGAACGCAAACTAACATTTATCTTTGGCAACTAATACTGACTGAGTAAAAGGAGCGAACTCCAATTGACTAGACAGACACGGAACGCAAACGAACATCTATCTTTGGCAAACTAATACTGAACTAAATAACGGAGTCACGCGCGGTCGCGATCCTCCACGTCGAGCATTCTCTTTTCGAGTAAGAGAGCTCGGCACGTTCTCCGAAAAACCCCATAAGCCTCCTTCGTCTCCACAAGAGTAGAGAGATCCGGAGGCCATGGGATACCTACACGCGACAAATACTCTTTGAGCTCGACTCTTGAGGTTTCGAGCCTCTCGCACTCTAGGAGAACGTGCCTACCCGTCTCGTCCGCCCCACACGAGCAGAGCGGCGATTCCGCGAGCCTCAAAGCGTGTAATCTAAAACTAAAATCTCCGTGGCCAGTCAAGAACTGGCTCACGTAATGGTCAAGTACAATAAAATCCTTACTTATCCTAGATGCGATTGTCGGGAAGAAACGCTTCGCCGCTTCGCCTTTCGACGTCGCGGTCCAGCGTTCCTGCCACAGGTCAAGAAGACGGCTCTCTACACGCTGGAGAGCTTGTCTCTTGTTTTCCCCCTCCCGGAACGCGACCCCATACATTTCGAAGCTCGCTCCACGTTTGATCTGCGCCCTCAGACGCCACCTTATACACTCTAAATCCAAGGCAGCAGACCGGCGCAAACCTGAAGCGAGACCGTTGACGCGGTTCTATACGCCCTGCATATCCTGATCAGCGCCACGCGCTGCATCCTCACTAGCTTGCCCGCAAGGTGCTCGTCACCAAGTCACCCACACGCTGGAACTGCGTAGAGCATCGTCGGCAGGAACACCCCGGCGTACAAGTGGCGCATGGCGCCGTAACCAATGCCCCACTGAGCTCGTGCCACCGACGCTAGGCGCTGGTAGAGACCAGACGCTTTTGCGCCGGTAATCTCGATGTGCCGAGCAATCGAGAAACACGGTCCCAGTGTGACCCCTAGGTACCTAACTATACTCTTGTACTTGATTCCTGGCTCTAAGGGACTGATCCTAACGCAAGGTGGTCGGGCGCCACTTTTCCTACCTTAATTAACGAGCCCGTTAGATCACCCCTCTCAACGACTCTCTTTTCCCTCGCGGTAACCCTCTTTCCTACCTTCGCGCAATTCTTAAGTAGAATCATCTCCGTCTTGGATCGGCTGATCTCAAGACAAAGACGATTCGCCCAACCCGCAATTACGTCCGTCATATTTTGAGCTCGGACTCGCAATCGGGCCTGCTGTCGCCAGCAACTAGCAGCAACAGGTCGTCCGCGTAGGCCACGATCTCTCCACCGCGTTCTTGGACCTCTCGTAGCACCGGATCCATGCACATATTCCACATGTCCGGGCCGAGAATAGAGCCCTGCGGTGCTCCCTTCTTAACCTCCCTCGCGACTCGAGAGCCATCACTCGTAAGAGAGACGGTTCGGCCATCGAGGTAGTCGCGCACGAGCTGCCAGATATTCCCGGGCAGCTCCTAGTCGCCAGTTCCTCCATCACCGAGTCCCATCTGAGATTATCAAATGCGCCGGTGATGTCGAAGAGGATGCCAAATGCCAAGGGTTTCCCACTTTCCGACACAATGGATCTTGCGAGTCCAATCGCGTCGCAGTGGATCGCCCGGCCCTGAAGCCAAACTGCCTAGAAGAGGCATGATTCTCGTTAGAGATCACAGGGAGAAGGCGCCATCTAATTAGCCTCTCCAACACCTTGCTCAGTACCGGCAACAAGCACACCGGTCGATATGATTTCAGGGCCGAGCGGTCCTTGTCTGGCGACTTTAGCAGAACGCAAATCGCGCCAGACTTCCAGCTCGACGGGAACCTCCCTAACCTGAGACAGGCATTCATCAAACAAGTCAAAGGCCGCAAGAAGCCATGGCCACAGGCTGCCTTTACCATATCGGCCTCTATCAGATCCTCGCCAGGACACTTTCCACTTTTCAGCTTCCTACGGCCTTCAACACCTCGAGCTCGGACCATAAAGCGGTTGTCTGCCGCCCGGCTCGGGGGAATCACTCTGTCCGGTGTCGTTGGGTCAGCGAAGAACCCGTCAAGCAAGGCCGTCGCTGTCTCGGACCAGCCAGTCGTCGATGAGTCGCCCACCATAAGCGAGTTCACCGCCGACTTCGGCGCGATTTTTTCGCTGGTCATCTTATAGATGAAGCCATAAGGATCGCTACCAGTATTGGTGGTGACGAATTGTTGCCAGCTAGCGTTGCGTGCAACCCAGCACGCTCGCGTGTATCTCCTACGGAGGAGGTTGCTCCTGGCCCTAAGTTCGATTCGTGACTGCGGGTCACGTTCCCCCTGATACCTTCTTCTCGCGCGATTAAATTGTCTTTTGAGCCCCGTTAGCTCCGCGTTCCACCAGGGAACCGAGCGGGGAAAAAACTTTTTCCTTGGTATCGCGGTTTCGGCCGCAGTGAGCAGAACGCTGCTCAAAGCCTGAGCAAGCGCGTCTACCCCCTGCGAACTAGCCGGATCCGTACAGGAGACCTCCTCCACCAGCCGCGAGACCTCCCTCCCATACCTTTCCCAATTTGCTCTGCGCACGTTGTACCTTGGTGTCCTCGGGACCCCAGAGGCCACCTGCTCTCGGAGGCAATAAGTAATCGGCCTGTGGTCGGCCGTCGTCCATCCCTCACGTACGGTCCAATCACAGACCTGTGCTTCAAGCTCAGACGTTACCAAGGTAACGTCGACATCCTTGTCTCCACGGACTAAAGTGCTCGGATGCCCTGTTCGATACACAGCAGCAAGTCCATGCCTGTGTATCACCCTCGAGCAAAAGCCCGCGTTCATCCGCGGCCTGCACTCGACCGCTCCACTGCGGCGACGTGCCGTTCAAGTCCATGCCAATAATGACTCTCCTGGATCTTAAGCGGCTAAGGAGAAGATCCAGGTAGTCGATGTGCACCTCGGGCTCGTGGCTGAACTGGTGATATTGACTTATCACCACCACAGACCCGAAGGCACCCGACAGCTCCACGCAGACACATGTGCCGACGAGTACTGCCGCAGATGCGTAGCCGTGATGTTCGGGCTCAATACGACCACCGCTGCCAGGGAGTTTCATCTCCTTTCTGACCAGTGATGACAACGCGGGAGAAGCTGCCGAGCGCACACGCCCGCCCCCTGTACGTGTATGGCTCCGCTATAAGGAGGACATCAAAGCCCTCGCCTACGGCGGAGACCACCAATTCATCCGAGGCAAGCCTCGATCTACCAAGGTTAGCCTGAGCTATCCTCAGACTAGCCATTTCGCTCCTTCATGCGCCGGACCTCCGCTTGGTACAGCGGACAAGTCGTCCCCGGGTCGTGTGCATGCTCTTTGCCTCGCTTCATACACGTGCGCAGAAGTCCTTACGTGCCTCTTTTTCGCACCCGTTCGAGTCGTGTGCCCCACCGCATTTTCTGCACAAGGCCTCGCTACGGCATGCCTTGGTCGTATGGTGAAAACCTTGGCATTTGTAGCAGACCGTGACCCCGTTATAGCTGCCAACCCGGCAGCGCATAGTGCCAAGGTAAACCCTCTTGGCCTTGATAAGGGCCTCGCGAATCACAGGATCCGCCTCTAGAACGAGGCATGATGTTTTGGCCTTTGATCCACGTTTGAACTTAAATTTCACGAGAGCCCTCATCTCGGCCTTCGAGCGATTACCGAGCACCTCGCCGTTCTGACCGCCAGAGCCCCGAGCACCTCGTCCTCCGAGAAAGAGTTCGGCACATCGAAGATCGCGAGCCTCGGCCAGGTGGTGGACGCGATACGTTCCATCACCTCTAGTCCATGGTTTCTGCAACCCGCAGAACCCCGAGCCTGACCAAGTCGTCCCCGACTCCGGACCTCGACAATCACCGAGTTCTTCGCCTTTATAATGGCGTTAAACCCGATGTTGGCGCTGACCGGATCGATCGCCCTGATCAGCTCCTCCTTTATCTCCTCGCCCGTTTTCTCCCCTAGGGCATCATGGTGGCTTGACCGTGGCCACAAACCTCTCCCGCTTCGGACTGCGCCTCCGAGTCCTAGGCGGTTTCAATTTGGGCGACTGCCCAGCTTGGACCGCCGCCACGGCCTTCGGTCGCTCCTTATGCACAACCTTCCTTTGTGCGACCTCTGCAAAGGACCGAGGGCGAGATTGAGCAGCCTTTAGCTGACCCTCTAGCTGCACAATCCTGCCCTTCAATAAGGAGTTCTCCATGGCAAACTTGAAGACATCCTGACGGATGTTCTCCAATCTGCCTGGGACGGCGTCTAACGCCTCCTTACACCTCTCTTTGCGGCCTCTTGCCGCAAACGCGTCGAAGATCACGGCGATGTCCTGCTCAATAGAGAGGAAGACCTCGCACGGATCCACCGTTCCTGACGCGCCGCTGTTCGTCCTCTTTCTCTTAGAGAAAGAGACCGAGCTAACGTCGCTATTGCCTCCGATGCTGTTCCTCCTAGGAACACCATCGCGCGACGTCGACAAGCTTGACTCGGCTGTCTCAGTCGTCTTCGTGATCGCTCCGGGGTAGCTGTCTGACGATGCTGGATTTGGGCCCCCTTGACAACCCTCCACCACCGGTGCCTGTAGGTCCGTTCCCACTGGCACAGTAACGTTTTCTTTTCCTTCCGACATTCTATTCATAGTTTGGGGCTTTCTTTTGTTTTAGGTACGCTGCCACCGTCGCGCACTGGGGTAATTTGTTTTTGTCGCTCTCAGTCTTTCGACAACGAGCGACAGCGCCGCACACTGATCTGTCCTCTCAGTTCCACTGGTTTGTGGCACCAAGAGTTCAGGGCTCAGGCTCCCTCCTACCTGAGCGGCAGCGCAATGGGGCTCTTCCATTGTTTTACGTACGCAACCCCAACACGCACTAATCCGTGTTCGCCACACTGCTGGCTTGCAGTGCAGCGTCGACGGGTTGGTGAGTTTCTTACGCTCACCGGGAACTTTTTTTTTGCCGCTCTTAATGACGCCAAGATTAGTGGCGGTAGCGAACGACAGCACCATTCCCTGATCCGTCTGCCCTACGACGCTGGCTTGCGGCGCGGAGCTCGCGGGAGTCGAGCAGTTCCAAGCTCGGCTGATGGCGAAGCGAGGACTTGAGTTCTGGGTATGCGCCTCAAGGCATACTTTTGGCCGGCCAATTTCACCGACCCGCCGCCAGAGGACGCCAGACGCGCGCCCTGGTGGATCACCCACGTGACCCAGCAGATGCGGCGCCAAAGACTAAGTCCGTACGCATGACCTCAACATACACACAAAAATTTTCCAAGTCTATACGCATTGCCTGGCCGCGTAAGCAAAACGCGCGACCAACGCCTCCCGCGGCTAAGTCGGTACGCATGACCAGCGCAGAGCGCACACCCACACTCCCCAACCCACAATGCTTTCGCAAAAGACGCAAATGAAAGCGCCGCGTCTAAGACGCGGCGTAACGCAAGACTAGCGCCGCGTCAACAGACGCGGCGTAACGCGAGACTAGCACCACGTCAAGACGTAGTGCGACGCAAACCAAAACAAGCATTGATAAAAGAAGCAAAGAGTGCGGTGTGTGTCGCTCCAAAGCGTAGTTCGATTAGCCGACACCGCCTCCCCCATTAGCCTTCCACATGAAGGAGCAGGGGCAAAGGACGGCCGGTTTCCATTTAGCACGCGCCGAGACGACTGGCAGTCGCCCCGACTCCGAGGACGTTCGAACTTCCGCGCATGCGACTAAAGCACGCAGAGTCCCGGACAATCGGAGAACCCGATCATTTAGGCCCGGAAAGCTGCGCGTAGGAGATGACATTTCCTTGGCAGTCGCTTCGCTAAATAGAAGATAGGGACAGTGGGAATCTCGTTAAACGGATCCGGGACAGGTGGCCTAGCTCGAGCCAGCTGGTGGTCGTATTAAGCAGCTATCATCTACTCCCGCCGTTTACCCGCGCGCATCGTGACGGTCTCGGCATTCGTCGAAACAAGCGGTCCTCGCACTTTTCCCGTAAAGGCAACTTGGCCACGAGATAAGCACCAAGTCCATACGCATTACTTGCGATCTCTCGCAGTCCTCGCACTCTGGCCGTAAAGGCAACTTGGCCACGAGATAAGCACCAAGTCCATACGCATTACTTGCGATCTCTCGCAGTCCTCGCACTCTGGCCGTTAAGGCAACTTGGCCACGAGATAAGCACCAAGTCCATACGCATTGCTCGCTCGATGGTGACGGTAAACAGAAGATAGGGACAGTGGGAATCTCGTTAAACGGATCCGGGACAGGTGGCCTAGCTCGAGCCAGCTGGTGGTCGTATTAAGCAGCTATCATCTACTTCCGCCGTTTACCCGCGCGCATCGTGACGGTCTCGGCATTCGTCGAAACAAGCGGTCCTCGCACTTTTCCCGTAAAGGCAACTTGGCCACGAGATAAGCACCAAGTCCATACGCATCACTTGCGATCTCTCGCAGTCCTCGCACTCTTGCCGTAAAGGCAACTTGGTCACGAGATAAGCACCAAGTCCATACGCATTACTTGCGATCTCTCGCAGTCCTCGCACTCTGGCCGTAAAGGCAACTTGGCCACGAGATAAGCACCAAGTCCATACGCATTGCTCGCTCGATGGTGACGGTAAACAGAAGATAGGGACACTAGTCGTAGTTTTGTTTCTCGTGCCATACCTGTCCTAAGACCTATTGACACGGCCCCGAGGGGCAACGAGCAAAGATACGCTTTGCCATCGCGATGCAGCAAGCCACATCTACCGATTTGCCTTTACCGAGTGAGCGGTGCAGGCGACCTCGGTTTGGCCCGGGACCTATTTAAATCCCTACCGCCTAAGCAGGACGGATGCCCGAGTTGATGGTACGCAACTCACACGCCGTGGGGAACCCACTCGCCAGCGCTGTTGGCTCTAACCGACTGCCACCACGAGTCCATTCCCTTGTCGGGGCCTCGGAGAATCTCCGAGGGGCTTCCCCGACCCCGTGGTACCGTTTCACGTCCGGTCGACGGTCGCCTCACGGCTCCCAGGTTGGGCCCTCTCTGACCCTGCACCTGGTAGGCATCAGCTCGGGTCCGTGGGTTCGCAAAGCCCAAAGTGCAAGAGCACTCCCTGCGGTAACGCAAAAACTAAACTAAACTAAAAGTAGACGGACCCACGCACAGGTACGTGGGACTAGTCAGTCAGGGATGCTAAAAGTCATTTTTATCACAGTCAAACAGGGCTTACTAAACTAAGCTAGACTAGATTAGAGCTTAGACGACCTCGCGCCACAGCGCGCGAGATTAGTCAGTCAGGATTCTAAAAACGAAATACAGTAAGCATGACTAGAAGGACGATCTCACGCCACAGCACGTGAGATTAGTCGGTCAATGATTTAAAAACAAATTATGGGGACAGACACTAGCTAAACTAAGTAGACGATCTCACGCTAAAAGCGCGTGAGATGAAGTCAGTCAGTTCATGAAAGGACCCTTCCGAGGACAGGACCCCCGACAAGTCAAAGGTATTGTCAGGCCGAAGCCTTACCCCCAACTCATCGAGGTCCCTGAAAGCCTCGTATCGCGGACAGTGTACCAGCAAATGCCGCCAGTCCTCAACTGCACCGCATTCGCAAAGTGGGCTAGGGGCTCGATTAATCTTATGCTGATACCAGTTGAGACCACCTTTGCCTGTGAGGATGTAGCCAACAAGCCACCCCACATTCAGCCACTCGGACCACTCACGCGAGACCTCACGTCAGGGGCAAACTCAAAAGTGACTCTACCCCTGTCGGAGGACTCCCAAGCTTGCTGCCATCTGTTCATGACCTCCTCGTCACATTTGGCGAGAAGGCTCTGGACGCCTGACCCGTCATCGGCGATCAAATCGAGATCGTCGAGAGCGAGTCCACGCCTGACTCTGTACTTTGTGCGTCGCATGAGGCACCGCAAGTCCCACGGCGGAGAGCCGGCCAAGACCTGCATCGCCACCGTGGGAACCGCATGACACACCTTCATGCACGCACCCAGAACCACTCTTTGGCACCTGACGAGCTCTTCTCTCATGGATTTCGCCCTGAGAGCCTCACCCCAGGCACCCGCTCCATAAAGAGCTATCGCCTCGAAAATCCCCTTAATCCAAACCCGAGCCACCCTGTCTTGTACGCCCCAACTCTTACGCAAGACGCGGCGGAGACCGCCAAGCCGAGACGTCAGTTTCTCGCGCAGCTCCCTTACATGCGTGGTGAAGCTTAGGCGCTCACCGATCACGCATCCGAGCAGTTTCGCCTCAGTCGTATACGCGACCCATTTAGGAGTGCCATCTCTCACTACCTTTACGCTCCTTGATTTACTGGTACGTGCCTTTTAGGAGTATCAGCTGAGTCTTCTCCTCCGAGACGTCGACCCCGTATTTGTCGCTCCACTTGTAAAACTCCTTGAGCACCGACTCGACACCCGCTTCTACACGAGCCCGCGAGTCGCCTTGTATGAGAGAGGTGGTATCATCTGCATACGCGACAGTCGGGATGCCCAAGTCATTTAGTCGGCGGAGCAACTCTCCAGGGCCAGGTTCCAAAGGATGGGACCGCCAATAGAGCCCTGCGGGCAGCCGCGCTGTAGGTCGCGCCAACACCTTAGGTCGCCTCCTCTGTTCGCCACGAAAACTCTTCTATTGCAGAAGAAGCTCTGCCATAGGGAGAAGTCGTGGTCACTCATGCCTGTTTCCTTTAGTCGATTCAAGATACGGGGCCAACTCAGAAAGTCGAAGGCTCCCTTGAAATCGACCAAGAGGGCAGCGACGTAAGTGTAACGACTCGATCTCACCATACCGAACAGATCTGTTAGAAGATCCTCGGTACTCTTACCCTTTCGAAAGCCGTACTGCCTTTCGCACCAAAGGCCGCTCATGATGTTGTTGAGCCTGCCTACCATCAGTATCTCTAGTACCTTACTCATGCCATTGAGAAGACTGATGGGTCTGTACGATCTTGCCTTGCTGGGGTCTTTGCCGTTCCCTTTGTATAGCACGACAATGCGGGCGACTTTCCATTCGTCGGGGAATACCCCCCTCTGCAGACACTTGTCAAGCAACACCTTAATAAACACGGGATCGCACGCCAAATCTCGCGTAGCAAGGTATTGCTCATGCCATCGGGACCAGGGGCTTTGCCCTTTTTTAGTGACTTAAAAGCCAGCGACACCTCACTAAACTCCCAAGACGGGGAATCCCAGTCACTCCTCGCTAAAGGCAGAGGAGCAACTGAGTCGGGATCTCCCGGGAAAAACTCCTCGAGGAGGGTTTCGGCGCTCTCGGACCAGCTGCGGGAGGGAGTGTTGGCCTTGCTGATTCTAGCGATATCAGACGAGGCACCCCGGCCGCAGCAGATCCGATACACCAGGCCCCACGGATCTGCATTACCCTCTCTTGCACGAACCTGTGCCAATCGCTGTTTTTGGCCTCTGTAATCGCCTTTTTGTACTCTCCTAACTTGGAGCGGTACGCAAGGCGAAGAGACTCGGTGGCGGAGCTATTTACGCGCCTTGATACCTGGTAAGAACGCCGCAGCCTTCCAAGGCGAACTTTTAGGCTTTGCAAGCGGTCGTTCCACCAAGTGATCCTCGCTCCTCTAGGAAGCCTCCTTTGCAGTGTACTAGCACTGCCAGCACTCACCCACGACTCCAGAAGCAGGACCTGCTCTGACGGTTCGAGATTGCTGAAACTCTGGAGACCGAGCTGCTCGGCCTCGGTTCTTACAAAGGACGCGACAAGGGCCGCGCCTTGCTCTGTCATTTTATATTTTTGCTCTGCTCGTGGCGCGCTTGCTCCATGTGAAGCACCGCCTTCCACGGTCAGAACAATTGCGTTGTGATCCGAGTGGCACAGGTCAGGCCTAATCTCCCATGACCAATTTGAGCCACGCCAACCCTTCGCTAGCGACAAATCGATGTCACTCTGGCCCCTGGGACCAGAGAACGAGTAATACTGAGATGGCTGATTTAATATCGATAAGTCAGTGGCGATGACGAATTCGGCGAGCGCCTCCCCCCTGCGCCCCGCCTCGCCACGGCGACGACCCCTCGCGTCCTTCGAAAACCAGAGCTGATTACACGCATTTGCGTCAAGACCAAGGAGAACGTTCGCGTAGCCAGAGTCGACTACGCGATCCAAGTAATCAATCTCGTCCCCAATGCTGCCGCCATACTGGCAGTAATGAGAGACGACACAGCACTCGAGGCCGCTGCCTCCGAGCCATACGCAGACGGCATTATCGTTGGTGAGCTCACTCAGTTGCATACAGTCAATCTTGTCATTGTTGACAATGATAGCTGCTTTGCCACTGTTGCTTCGGAACCTCCTAAAGGAGCCAGGAAGCCCCACAGGCTCCACGCCATAAACCCATGGCTCTTGTAAGAGCGCCACGTCGATGTTTTGATCGACCATGACCCTACTCACATCGTACATACTTGCTTTGCTCGCTGGCAGTTGAGCTGGAGAAATCGAAGAGTTCTCTCGGCCATTTTTTATGTTATGGAACCGAGCTTCCCCCCTCGACGCTCGCAGCCAACTTGCGCAGCTTGGCGATGTAAAGAGGACACTTAAGATCAGGCAAATGATCGAAAGGCCTCTTCGCACGCCTACACGGCACACAAATCTTTGCCTGTTCCCCTTGTGTGCAGTCCTTAAAGGTGTGACCCGTCTCACCACACTTGCCGCAAGTATTTACTGTCTCCTTACAATACTTAGCGATGTGACTGAAGTCCTGGCACTTGTAGCATCGTGTCAAAGCACAGTGCTCTTTCACCCGGCAACGGCGCCACCCCAGGTACAGGCCGCCCTCTTTAACAAGGACGTCCCTGCAGTCCGGGGAGACCTCCATCACCCAGTGTGTGACCTCGTTGTCACGCTTGCCGACCTTAAATATCGGCCTCATGACATGCTGCGGACTCAAACTGAGTTTTGCTTCCGCAGAAGCTGACAAAGCTCAAGTTCGGAGTGGACGACCGGCACATCATAAATGATCATGCGTGGCAGTCGTCTCTCCTTCAGAGTCACAGAGACTCCCTTCGCCTTTAAACCTTCATTGCTGATCAGCTTTTCGAGATCCTGCTTTGACGCAGTCTCTACGAAAAGCCGACCAGAGCGCGACTTATTCACCGACCGGACATGGATGCCATCCCGACCGGGTCTATTGTGCTTGTCAGCACGGACATGAGGACCGATGGGTCCGCCTGTGGCTCATCTTTGGATGATGAGACCACCGCGACGAATTTATTTTGAGCTTTGCCTCTTTTCTTGCCAACAGAAGGAGAAGGAGACTTAGGCTTGGGCTTGGTTAGCGGCTTGGCCCTGGGAGCCAGGGAAGCCGCTTGAGGACGGGAACTTTGGGCGACCACGCCTTGCGCGGCCACGGAGCTATAGGATGGTGAAGTCTCTTGTCGACAAGGTCGCTAAGATACTCGTTCTTAGCGGCAGCGCGCATTTCGAATGCCAAGTCAAGAGCCAGCCTTTTCATTGCGTGAAATTGTTGTTTCACGTAGTCCGTGAGGACACTCGAGCACTTATGCTTGACCCTTAGCCTGTCGAGGTTAGCTTGCGTTTCATCCTCGAGCTGCTCTAGCTTCGTCGCAGGCTTGACTCGGACTTAGAAGTCTCGGCTTCTGTTGCGTGATCATCTTCGATCACCTTCCTTTTCTTTGACTCAGAGCCAGCATCGCTAACACTGCTAGCGATACTGCTCACGCTGTTCCTGCGGGAGAGAGATGGTGGTTTCTTAACTACGCTATCTGGCGTTGCAGGATCAGGCGGGACAATGATCATGGGAGTTGGTACAGGGTAGCAGGATGACGATGACAGAAAAGAGCCCCCGTTAGAACCCTCTGACACCGGCAGCTGAGAGTCCGAATCCCTCTGCTGCGGTAAACTTACTTCTTTATCGCTCATTATAAATTCATATTTTGGGTCTC
>JAPMIB010000099.1:47500-55000 GCA_034770305.1 Trichogramma dendrolimi
CATATACGAATCAGTGCGACCCTCTGTGTGCTCTGCATCTTGCCCCGAGAGTGCTCGTCACCAAGTCCCCCCACGCTGAAACAGCGTAGAGCGACGTGGGGAGGAACACCCCGGAGTACAATTGCCGCATCGCGCCATAGCTTATGCCCCATTTCGCCCGCGCGAGCGAAGCCAGTCGCTGGTAGAGCAGCGAGGCCTTCGCACCGACGACCTCTACATGGCGGGCTATCGAGAAGCCCGTGCCAATGGTCACTCCAAGGTACTTAACCTCCTCCTTGCAGCGGATCCCCGTCTCGCCATCACTGATTCTGATGCAGGGAGGGCGAGCCCCCCTTTGCCCTTTCTGATTAGTGACCCCTTCAGGTTCCCCTTTTCGATCACCCTCTTTCGCCCAAAATTCTCTTACCACCCGCCTTCGTGATCTTCTTGCCACCAGTGGCTCCGTTCTTGAGCAGGATCATCTCCGTCTTTGCTCGACTGATCTCAAGGCAGAGACGATCCGCCCATCGGGCTATCACCCTCGTCATGCTCTGCCCCCGGTCCTCGCATGCCTGTCTGCTGCCACCAGTGACGATCAGCAGCAGGTCATCCGCGTAAGCCACGATCTCACCGCCTCTGTCTTGGACCTCTCGGAGAACCGGATCCATGCAGATGTTCCATAGATCCGGCCCGAGTATAGAGCCCTGCGGTGCACCTTTCCTCACCCTCTTGCTGACGCGGATGCCCTCGCAGGCCAGCGCGACCGATCTGTCATCGAGGTAGTCGGCGATCAGCCGCCAGAGATTACCCGGGCAGCGTCTGCGTCCGAGTTCCTCGAGGACAGAGTCCCACCTCAAATTGTCGAAGGCGCCCGTGACATCGAAGAGGATGCCGAACGCCAGGGACTCATCACTGCCCGACACTATCGACCTGGCAAGCTCGATTGCGTCCGCAGTCGAACGCTCGGCCCTGAAGCCAAACTGCCGTTGCGATGCATGGTCGTTGTCCATGATCGTCGGCTCTAAGCGCCACCTTATCAGTCTCTCGAGCACCTTGCTGAGGATCGGTAATAAACAAACAGGCCGGTATGACTTCAGGGCCGAGCGGTCCTTGTCCGGAGACTTTAAAAGGACGCATATGGCGCCCAGCTTCCAGCCCGACGGGAATCTTCCCAGACCCAGACAGGCATTCATCAATACGGTTAAAGGCCGCAGGAAACCAGCCCCGCACGCCACCTTCACCATGTCCGCCTCTATTCGGTCCTCGCCAGGACACTTGCCACTCTTCATCGTTCCCACGGCCCTTAGTACCTCGAGTTCGGTCCACGGCTCCACATCCGCTTCCCGACTCGGAGGAACAACCCTGTCTGCCACTACGGGATCCGCGAAGAAACCGTCGAGCATGGCTTCCGCCGTTTCTTCCCAACCACCCGTGCGCGAGTCGCCGATGGCCAGAGTGCTGACAGCGGCTTTCGGGGCGATCTTGTCGCTCATCATCTTATAGATGAAGCCGTACGGGTTGCTGCTGGTGCTCTGCGTCACCAGCTTCTGCCAACTAGCATTGCGCGCCTTCCAGCACGCCCTAGCGTATCTCCTCCTGAGGAGGTCGCTTCTGAGCTTGAGAGAGCTCCGTAGCTCAGGCTCACGTTCCCTCTGGAATCTCCTTCTTGCCTTATTGTAATCTTTCTTTAGGTCCGTGAGCCTCGAGTTCCACCATGGAACAGACCGGGAGAACGCCTTCTTTACCGGTATCGCAGCCTCAGCTGCCTCTACAAGAACTCGCCCCAGAGTCTCCGCGAGAACATCGACTTCTTGTCGACAGGTAGGACCCCCACCGACCGCCGACTCCAACCGGGCAGACACCTCCCTCTCAAATCTGCACCAGTCCGCCTTCTTGGTGTTAAACCTCGGGATTCTCGAGATCCCCGCCCGCTCTTGTCCCGAGAGACGAAAGGTGATCGGCCGATGATCGGCAGTCGTCCACCCCTCGCGCACGGTCCAATCACAGGCCAAGGCCTCGAGCTCCGAGGTCACCAACGTGACGTCCACGTCCTTCTCCCTCGCACTAACGTACTCGGGTTGCCCGGACGGAAGACGGCCACTAAGTCATGCCTATGCATGACCTCCTCCAATAGTGCTCCCCGGACGTCGGCCGTCTGCACTCGACAGCTCCACTGCGGCGACGTACCGTTCAAATCCATACCCACAATGACTTTTCTGGATCCCAAACGGTTAAGGAGGAGATCCAGATAGTCGATGTGCAGTTCGGGCTCGTGGCTGAACTGGTGATATTGACTTATCACCACCACGGTCCCGAACGCACCCGACAGCTCCACGCAGACACAGTGTGCTGACGAGTACTGCTCTAAATGAGTCGCCGTGATGTTCTGGCTCATCACGACAACCGCCGCCCAGGGAGCCTCATCTCCTTTCTGCCCGGTGATGACGCAGCGAGAGAAGCGACCCAGAGCACACGCCCTGCCTTGGTGCGTATAGATCTCTTGCAGAAGAAGGACGTCAGCGCCGTCCTCCACTGCGGAGACTATTAGCTCCTCGCTGGCAATCCTAGACCGCCCCAGGTTGGCCTGGACTATTTTCAGGCTAGCCATTGCGCTCCTTCATCCGCTTAACTGCTGCCTCGTAAATCGGGCAAGCCGAGGCAGGATCGTGTGCATGGGCGCGTCCCTTGCTCTTACAACGCGCACAGAAGTTCGGCTGGGCATTCTCTTGGCACTCTCTGGTGTCATGAGGTCCAGCACACTTGCGGCAAAGAGGTTCCTCCTTACATAAGACGGATGTGTGGTGCAAACCCTGGCACCTATAACAGACCGTCACCGCATTGAAAGTGCCCACTCGGCATCTCATCGTGCCCAGATACACCTTTCTGGCTTTCAATAAAGCCTCCCGGATCGAAGGGTCAGCCTCAATGACCAGGCAGGACGCTTTGCCTAGATCCTTCGACCCGCGCTTAAACTTAAACTTAATTAGCGCCCTAAGCTCCGCCGCTGAGCGGTTGTCCAGCGAGTCGCCATTTTGTGCTGCCAGAGCTTCGAGTGTCGTGTCCTCCGAAAAGGAGTTCGGCACATCGAAGATGGCTAGCCTCGGCCAAGGTACCGAGGCGTCGCGTTTCGTTGCTGTTAGGCCGTGCTCCTGCAGCTTCGAAGAACTGAGGAGTTTCTCAAGGTCGGACTTGCTGCGAACCTCGACGACCACCGAGTCCGTCGCCTTTCTTATGGCGTCAAACCCGATGCCCGCCTGGACCGCATCAACCGCCTTGAACAGTTCAGCTTTAATGGCCTCTCCCGTTGTTGGGACCTGAGTGCCACTCGACCTAATTGTGGCAGAGAACTTCTCCTTGCCACTTTCACGTCTGCGATTCGGGGTTCGTTTGGGCTTGGGCGAGGACTTCGCCGTCGGAGGCAGTTGCTGGCTCAGCTGTTTCGCGCTCAGCCCCTGCGCAACCGTGGCAAAGTTCTGGCGCGGCTGAGCTGACCTGGAGAGCTGGGCCTCCAGTGCCGCTACTTTGCCTTTCAAGAAGGAGTTCTCGTTAGTGAACAGCAGCACCAGCTGTCGGATCGACTCCAACGTGCTTGGTACTGCGTCCATCGCTTCCTTGCACTTCTCCTTCCTGGCTCGCATCAGGAAGGCCTCCTGAATCTCAATGATGTGGTTCTCTATTTGGAGAAACACATCACAGGGATTCCCTACAAGTGCCTCCTCACCATCACTCGTTCTCTTCCTCTTCTGCCTCGTCGAGATAGAGCTGGTGTCACTAAGGCCTCCGATACTGCTCGTTCTTGAGCGGATATCGGGCGGCTTCACCGGGTCAGTAATGACCCCATCGGCCGTCTTCAAAGTCGCTTCGGGGTAGCTGGTTGACGATGCTGGGATTGGGCCCCCTTTACGACCCCCCACCACCGGCACCTGTGAGTCCGGTCCCACTGGTGCTGTAACATTGTCTTCTCTCTTTAACATCACTTTCATAGGGTTGGGTCTCTTTGAGTTTCAGATGCGCTGACCACTTTCGCATTGGTAGTTTAGTTTTTTGTCGATCTGTCGGACCGAAGTCCGGAAACGGCGAACGACAGCGCTGCGCTTTCCCATCACCACTGACACCACTGGCTTGTGGCGCCGTGGATCTAGGCAGTCAGACTAACCCCAAGTCCAACCGGCAGCGAGATGGCTGGCAACCCGCACCGACCCACCACCAGAGGGCGCAGGCGGCGCGCATCTCACGAGGGGAACGTGAACTGAAAAAGACTAAGTCCTTACGCATTACATGCTACCGAAAAATTTTACAAGTTCATACGCATTGCTTCCCCAACGATGCGAAAACACGCAGCCAGCGCCCCCGGCCGCAGGCCCATACGCATTGCCTGCCGGAGATCCACACACACAACCCCCACCCCCTCCCAACGTCGCCATCGCAAGAACGCAAAAGATTAGCGCCGCGCCATACGACGACGCGACGTAACGCAAAAAATAGCGCCGCGCACCAGGTGCAGCGGCGTAACGCAACAAATAAACTCAAACAGGCGACGAAGATCAGTAAGTGAAGAGAAGGTGTGTGTGGAACTCAATTAGCGTAATCTGATTAGCCCAGCACCGACCCGCTCTCACCCGTTCACATGGGGAGAGACGAGACAGGTCGGCCGGTATCCATCTAGCACGCGCCAGAGCGAAGTAGATAGGGACAGTGGGAATCTCGTTAATCCATTCATGCGCGTCACTAATTAGATGACGAGGCATTTGGCTATTTTTTTTTTTTTTTTTTTTTTTTTTTTTTGTATTGGTTAGTGGTAAATGCATTTAGGCACCATCAAGTAACGAGGAATATACCCCGTGCAGATCCTTCGCTGCTCATTGTACTTCGGTGTGTGGGACTCGCCTTCCGAGGAAGGTAATACCCACTAAACTCCACTCATCCAAAGACTAATTCGATGTTGGTGAATTAGCCACGGCTTTATTGCTTGGTGCCGAATTTGACGCTATTGTTGTGGAGCCAAGTTCTCCTTGTGACCGCTTTTCAGCGATCGACCAAAACACTCTCCCTAACCGACACCCACTCGCTCTACCCGATGACTGATGTTAGTCGTCATCTTGTTCCATCGCGACCAGTTCGTATGCGACCCCTGCAGCACACGCGTCGTTAGTGATGGTAATAGATCTCCAATACCCAGTGAGATCAGGCTTGTAGCGGAGGCACGGGACCAAACTCCCTTCCAAGACAACGTGATACTAGTCACCGCTACGTTAGACGCAGCGACTCCTAGCTCACCTGCCACGCGGGTTTTAAGCCGCGCGGTGTCGTACTTGGCGCACTTTCGCAAGTGCGAGTCATCCAAAGACGACGCACCGCTTACAACCTGCGCATCGATTATCCTCGCATCACTGCCTTTGCTAGCGACCATGTCGGGTTTCTGAAGTCCGGTTTCGAGCCGGTAGTGAGGGTTCTCAATCACGCGCCAACCGGCCTTTCGAAGACCACTTGCAGCAATCCTGCAAATGGCATCGTGGCGGAGTACGCGGCCGCCATGAGTCCGGTGACACGACTGTACAACATGCGCGACTGTCTCGGTAACGTTACAGCCGGCACGGCACATCATCGATGCCTCCCTATCATTTTGACCGCGCGTTGTCCGCACTCGGGTCGGAAGCGCGTTAATGCGAATCCTATGGTACGCCACGTAGTCTCTTGCGGGAATACCATTACTACCGGTGTCTACCCATCGGCTGCTTGCTGGAACTGCAGCCGCTTCACGCAGTTCTGCACCATCGTTCGATCTGTGGAGACGCGTTGCCCAATGCCGCTGACGATCTCCTGACGGAGGAGAGCCTTCCCATTACGGGTCAGCATCGCCCGAGCCCATCGGATAAGCGAAACATTTATACGGGTGATCAACAACGTCTCGTATCACAGGACTGGTGGACTCTGTGAGACTCGCAAACCTTGAAAAAATGAGACCCGGCACCGCCGTTTCGAATGCCGGTATCCCGAGTCCACCGTCGATGCAACTTGCGTGGAAGTACCCCATGGAGTATCTTTAGGTAGCCACAACCACTTGCGTACTGCAACTCTCACCTGCTTGTCTGTTGCCCTCAACACACGCATCGGAGTGCGCGACAGGACGAGCTGATGGTAAAGGCGAGGAATGAGGAAGCAGCGAAGGATCTTCAATCGCTGTTGAGGTCGCAAAGGAGCTTTAGTGATTCTCACTAGCTCATTCATAATGTAGCCGGTCGGTTTCGCTATACCCTTGGCGATATTGAAAGGCCAAGGTAGCGAAACGCCTCTGTACAACCTAATTGATTAATTGGTCCGCTGTTCAGTGTAAATTGAGGCTCGGTCTGGACCTTATACTTTTTGACCTTGCCGGCTATCATTTGATATGGCCTGGCTCTTAGAGGGATTAAAAGCAAGGCCATATTTTGCGGCCTCTTCCTCCGCGATTTGCAGTAGCGACTTCATACCGACTTAGAGGAAGCAAACAGTACGAGGTCGTCGGCAAGCCAACGCGTTGGTTTTGATGTTGTTAGCCACAAACCCGATATGATCAGGCAGGGCTCGCATCACGTCGTCAATCACCATCGAGAACAGGAGACTCGACGGGGATCCCCTGCCGAACTCCTCGCGTTACTCTGATAGGCGACGAACGGATGCGACCAACCTCGAGCATTGTTCCACTGTTCTCGTACATGCGAGACATGTACTGAACTAGAGCTTCGGAAGCCCTCGTCCCCGCAAAGCCGATTGTATGGCATAATGACTGACGCTGTCAAATGCCTTCGACACGTCCAAGGATACGGCATGTAGCTCCTTGAGGGAACCTCGGGCCACGTGCAAAGCCGTATCCAAGAATACCGTGTTTTCAGCAAGCCGTCATGTAGCGCTCGCTGTCTCTCGTCAATGAGGTTCGCCTTGACTAGCCTCCACAGCAACTCTTATGCAGCTGTCGGACGATCACAGACGCGACGCTTATCGGACGGAACTCTGGTGGCGTTGAGCTCCCGTCTTTCTTTGGGACGAATACGGTCCTGCTTAGGAGAAGCTCCGCAGGGAACTCTCCAACGGCAAGAACCGTATTATAGAACAATGCTCTCACTCGCACTGGTACGCTCCTCCATTGCCGGGCCGACACGCCGTCAACTCCAGCAGCCGAGGACT
This sequence comes from Trichogramma dendrolimi, assembly GCA_034770305.1. Classification (NCBI taxonomy): domain Eukaryota; kingdom Metazoa; phylum Arthropoda; class Insecta; order Hymenoptera; family Trichogrammatidae; genus Trichogramma; species Trichogramma dendrolimi. The sequence continues at coordinate 54,644 of JAPMIB010000099.1, forward strand.
TCGGGATCTCGGTATCAGAGATCTCGGGACAGGACACAGGTGCAGCAGTCCATAACAAGGTGTGGTCCTCACGGGCAGTATTCGCTAGTTCGAGCTTCTTCGACTGTGCAGTGAGCATTGGGTGCCAATACTCAAACATCTGCTCCAGCGAAGGCTCGGAGGCTTTCACCTCACCATCCAATACTAGCTTAGCTGCCCGGCTCATATTTTTCTTCCACAACTCTTGCATGGCCGCGTACTCCCTGCGCCTCGCTCGCCACTTCGGCAAATGAACAGTAGCGTCCCGGGGTCGCCCCCGAGTTGGTGACAGCTCCAGCGGAGGAGGGAAGACATCACGTACCCAGCGAAGAATTTTTA
>JAPMIB010000099.1:62500-65000 GCA_034770305.1 Trichogramma dendrolimi
CCACGCGCCAGGGCGGCGAGAACGAGCAGCGCACGACTGACGCGACGACTTAGTTCAATCAGATTCGACAGTCTCTCACGTTAGGCGATAAAGTACGAAACTTTGTTTTACCCGTCGCTAGACATGTGACATCTTGGTGCGGCAATCGACAATGCGATCGGCCTGTTATCGTGCGTGTGTGTATGTATAAAACAAAACACAACACGTATGACTGTATGTATTCTCGCTCGGTGTGAAACGAGTCGATGCTCGGTTATGATCTGTGCGACGACTGCGCAATGAGTGTCGAGATCCGCTAAGAGACGCCCAGGGCGCCCACCGCTTAAAGGGCCATTCGGTCTGAGACGCCGACCCGCGGTAATGCAGAGAACCCTCCCCAAAAGCCGAGGCTTGCGGGAGACGTTGTGTGTGTGAATGTGTACGAGGAGAGCAGCAGAGAGAGATTATAGATCGACGAGACACTGCTGGAGCCAGAGAGCGAACAGGGCCCAACACGACCAAGTTGGCGGCACGTCGTGCAGCAGCGGTGCTTACCAAGGTGACATGACAACGATAATTGTGTGTCTAGTCTTGGTAGTGACTTGCTGACTTGCGCCTACACTATAGCCGCGAGGACCGCCGTTGCTTCGGCCGCCGCGCTCACCGTCTTCTCTCGTCCGGTGTACCCTCATGAAGGTACCACGGACTTTTGCCGGGATACTCCGAGCTGTCTAGGGCTTAACCCGTGGCCTTATGGGGCAAAGTATCTGCGTAGCGACTCGGCCGGGGGGTCGGCCAGACAAATGTACGAGCGTCCGCTATCCGGCAGTCCTATCCTCGGCTCGGCTCGAAACCCGACTCGATCCTTGGCGCAGCGGCGGTCAGCGGCCTCCTCGGTCAGTCGCACCCCTCGGCTGGCCGAACTTCAGTCGGTGCAGCGGCACGATGCTCGGCCAAGTCGTAGCACTTGGTCGGGTCAAACTCTAGTCGTAGCACTGGGTCGGGTCACACTCTAGTCGTAGCACTGGGTCGGGTCACACTCTAGTCGTAGCACTGGGTCGGGCCACACTCTAGTCGTAGCACTCGGCTGGCTGGACTTGAGTCGGTGCAGCGGCACGATGCTTGGCCAAGTCGTAGCACTTGGTCGGGTCACACTCTAGTCGTAGCACTGGGTCGGGTCACACTCTAGTCGTAGCACTGGGTCGGGCCACACTCCAGTCGTAGCACTCGGCTGGCCGAACTTCAGTCGGTGCAGCGGCACGATGCTCGGCCAAGTCGTAGCACTGGGTCGGGTCAAACTCTAGTCGTAGCACTGGGTCGGGTCAAACTCTAGTCGTAGCACTCGGCTGGCTGGACTTGAGTCGGTGCAGCGGCACGATGCTCGGCCAAGTCGTAGCACTGGGTCGGGTCAAACTCTAGTCGTAGCACTGGGTCGGGTCACACTCTAGTCGTAGCACTGGGTCGGGCCACACTCCAGTCGTAGCACTCGGCTGGCCGAACTTCAGTCGGTGCAGCGGCACGATGCTCGGCCAAGTCGTAGCACTGGGTCGGGTCAAACTCTAGTCGTAGCACTGGGTCGGGTCAAACTCTAGTCGTAGCACTCGGCTGGCTGGACTTGAGTCGGTGCAGCGGCACGATGCTCGGCCAAGTCGTAGCACTGGGTCGGGTCACACTCTAGTCGTAGCACTGGGTCGGGTCACACTCTAGTCGTAGCACTGGGTCGGGTCACACTCTAGTCGTAGCACTGGGTCGGGTCAAACTCCAGTCGTAGCACTCGGCTGGCCGAACTTCAGTCGTTGCAGCGGCACGATGCTTGGCCAAGTCGTAGCACTTGGTCGGGTCACACTCTAGTCGTAGCACTGGGTCGGGTCACACTCTAGTCGTAGCACTGGGTCGGGCCACACTCCAGTCGTAGCACTCGGCTGGCCGAACTTCAGTCGGTGCAGCGGCACGATGCTCGGCCAAGTCGTAGCACTGGGTCGGGTCAAACTCTAGTCGTAGCACTGGGTCGGGTCAAACTCTAGTCGTAGCACTCGGCTGGCTGGACTTGAGTCGGTGCAGCGGCACGATGCTCGGCCAAGTCGTAGCACTGGGTCGGGTCACACTCTAGTCGTAGCACTGGGTCGGGTCACACTCTAGTCGTAGCACTGGGTCGGGTCACACTCTAGTCGTAGCACTGGGTCGGGCCACACTCCAGTCGTAGCACTCGGCTGGCCGAACTTCAGTCGGTGCAGCGGCACGATGCTCGGCCAAGTCGTAGCACTTGGTCGGGTCACACTCTAGTCGTAGCACTGGGTCGGGTCACACTCTAGTCGTAGCACTGGGTCGGGCCACACTCCAGTCGTAGCACTCGGCTGGCCGAACTTCAGTCGGTGCAGCGGCACGATGCTCGGCCAAGTCGTAGCACTGGGTCGGGTCAAACTCTAGTCGTAGCACTGGGTCGGGTCAAACTCCAGTCGTAGCACTCGGCCGAGCTCACTTGACGATCGATGATTGTCAATGTCCATACGCATTACTTGCC
>JAPMIB010000099.1:70000-75000 GCA_034770305.1 Trichogramma dendrolimi
GTATAGAGCCCTGCGGTGCACCTTTCCTCACCTCTTGCTGACGCGGATGCCCTCGCAGGCCAGCGCGACCGATCTGTCATCGAGTAGTCGGCGATCAGCCGCCAGAGATTACCCGGGCAGCGTCTGCGTCCGAGTTCCTCGAGGACAGAGTCCCACCTCAAATTGTCGAAGGCGCCCGTGACATCGAAGAGGATGCCGAACGCCAGGGACTCATCACTGCCCGACACTATCGACCTGGCAAGCTCGATTGCGTCCGCAGTCGAACGCTCGGCCCTGAAGCCAAACTGCCGTTGCGATGCATGGTCGTTGTCCATGATCGTCGGCTCTAAGCGCCACCTTATCAGTCTCTCGAGCACCTTGCTGAGGATCGGTAATAACAAAAACAGGCCGGTATGACTTCAGGGCCGAGCGGTCCTTGTCCGGAGACTTTAAAAGGACGCATATGGCGCCCAGCTTCCAGCCCGACGGGAATCTTCCCAGACCCAGACAGGCATTCATCAATACGGTTAAAGGCCGCAGGAAACCAGCCCCGCACGCCACCTTCACCATGTCCGCCTCTATTCGGTCCTCGCCAGGACACTTGCCACTCTTCATCGTTCCCACGGCCCTTAGTACCTCGAGTTCGGTCCACGGCTCCACATCCGCTTCCCGACTCGGAGGAACAACCCTGTCTGCCACTACGGGATCCGCGAAGAAACCGTCGAGCATGGCTTCCGCCGTTTCTTCCCAACCACCCGTGCGCGAGTCGCCGATGGCCAGAGTGCTGACAGCGGCTTTCGGGGCGATCTTGTCGCTCATCATCTTATAGATGAAGCCGTACGGGTTGCTGCTGGTGCTCTGCGTCACCAGCTTCTGCCAACTAGCATTGCGCGCCTTCCAGCACGCCCTAGCGTATCTCCTCCTGAGGAGGTCGCTTCTGAGCTTGAGAGAGCTCCGTAGCTCAGGCTCACGTTCCCTCTGGAATCTCCTTCTTGCCTTATTGTCTTTCTTTAGGTCCGTGAGCCTCGAGTTCCACCATGGAACAGACCGGGAGAACGCCTTCTTTACCGGTATCGCAGCCTCAGCTGCCTCTACAAGAACTCGCCCCAGAGTCTCCGCGAGAACATCGACTTCTTGTCGACAGGTAGGACCCCCACCGACCGCCGACTCCAACCGGGCAGACACCTCCCTCTCAAATCTGCACCAGTCCGCCTTCTTGGTGTTAAACCTCGGGATTCTCGAGATCCCCGCCCGCTCTTGTCCCGAGAGACGAAAGGTGATCGGCCGATGATCGGCAGTCGTCCACCCCTCGCGCACGGTCCAATCACAGGCCAAGGCCTCGAGCTCCGAGGTCACCAACGTGACGTCCACGTCCTTCTCCCCTCGCACTAACGTACTCGGGTTGCCCGGACGGAAGACGGCCACTAAGTCATGCCTATGCATGACCTCCTCCAATAGTGCTCCCCGGACGTCGGCCGTCTGCACTCGACAGCTCCACTGCGGCGACGTACCGTTCAAATCCATACCCACAATGACTTTTCTGGATCCCAAACGGTTAAGGAGGAGATCCAGATAGTCGATGTGCAGTTCGGGCTCGTGGCTGAACTGGTGATATTGACTTATCACCACCACGGTCCCGAACGCACCCGACAGCTCCACGCAGACACAGTGTGCTGACGAGTACTGCTCTAAATGAGTCGCCGTGATGTTCTGGCTCATCACGACAACCGCCGCCCAGGGAGCCTCATCTCCTTTCTGCCGGTGATGACGCAGCGAGAGAAGCGACCCAGAGCACACGCCCTGCCTTGGTGCGTATAGATCTCTTGCAGAAGAAGGACGTCAGCGCCGTCCTCCACTGCGGAGACTATTAGCTCCTCGCTGGCAATCCTAGACCGCCCCAGGTTGGCCTGGACTATTTTCAGGCTAGCCATTGCGCTCCTTCATCCGCTTAACTGCTGCCTCGTAAATCGGGCAAGCCGAGGCAGGATCGTGTGCATGGGCGCGTCCCTTGCTCTTACAACGCGCACAGAAGTTCGGCTGGGCATTCTCTTGGCACTCTCTGGTGTCATGAGGTCCAGCACACTTGCGGCAAAGAGGTTCCTCCTTACATAAGACGGATGTGTGGTGCAAACCCTGGCACCTATAACAGACCGTCACCGCATTGAAAGTGCCCACTCGGCATCTCATCGTGCCCAGATACACCTTTCTGGCTTTCAATAAAGCCTCCCGGATCGAAGGGTCAGCCTCAATGACCAGGCAGGACGCTTTGCCTAGATCCTTCGACCCGCGCTTAAACTTAAACTTAATTAGCGCCCTAAGCTCCGCCGCTGAGCGGTTGTCCAGCGAGTCGCCATTTTGTGCTGCCAGAGCTTCGAGTGTCGTGTCCTCCGAAAAGGAGTTCGGCACATCGAAGATGGCTAGCCTCGGCCAAGGTACCGAGGCGTCGCGTTTCGTTGCTGTTAGGCCGTGCTCCTGCAGCTTCGAAGAACTGAGGAGTTTCTCAAGGTCGGACTTGCTGCGAACCTCGACGACCACCGAGTCCGTCGCCTTTCTTATGGCGTCAAACCCGATGCCCGCCTGGACCGCATCAACCGCCTTGAACAGTTCAGCTTTAATGGCCTCTCCCGTTGTTGGGACCTGAGTGCCACTCGACCTAATTGTGGCAGAGAACTTCTCCTTGCCACTTTCACGTCTGCGATTCGGGGTTCGTTTGGGCTTGGGCGAGGACTTCGCCGTCGGAGGCAGTTGCTGGCTCAGCTGTTTCGCGCTCAGCCCCTGCGCAACCGTGGCAAAGGTCCTCTGGCGCGGCTGAGCTGACCTGGAGAGCTGGGCCTCCAGTGCCGCTACTTTGCCTTTCAAGAAGGAGTTCTCGTTAGTGAACAGCAGCACCAGCTGTCGGATCGACTCCAACGTGCTTGGTACTGCGTCCATCGCTTCCTTGCACTTCTCCTTCCTGGCTCGCATCAGGAAGGCCTCCTGAATCTCAATGATGTGGTTCTCTATTTGGAGAAACACATCACAGGGATTCCCTACAAGTGCCTCCTCACCATCACTCGTTCTCTTCCTCTTCTGCCTCGTCGAGATAGAGCTGGTGTCACTAAGGCCTCCGATACTGCTCGTTCTTGAGCGGATATCGGGCGGCTTCACCGGGTCAGTATGACCCCATCGGCCGTCTTCAAAGTCGCTTCGGGGTAGCTGGTTGACGATGCTGGGATTGGGCCCCCTTTACGACCCCCCACCACCGGCACCTGTGAGTCCGGTCCCACTGGTGCTGTAACATTGTCTTCTCTTTAACATCACTTTCATAGGGTTGGGTCTCTTTGAGTTTCAGATGCGCTGACCACTTTCGCATTGGTAGTTTAGTTTTTTGTCGATCTGTCGGACCGAAGTCCGGAAACGGCGAACGACAGCGCTGCGCTTTCCCATCACCACTGACACCACTGGCTTGTGGCGCCGTGGATCTAGGCAGTCAGACTAACCCCAAGTCCAACCGGCAGCGAGATGGCTGGCAACCCGCACCGACCCACCACCAGAGGGCGCAGGCGGCGCGCATCTCACGAGGGGAACGTGAACTGAAAAAGACTAAGTCCTTACGCATTACATGCTACCGAAAAATTTTACAAGTTCATACGCATTGCTTCCCCAACGATGCGAAAAACGCAGCCAGCGCCCCCGGCCGCAGGCCCATACGCATTGCCTGCCGGAGATCCACACACAACCCCACCCCCCCCAACGTCGCCATCGCAAGAACGCAAAAGATTAGCGCCGCGCCATACGACGCGACGTAACGCAAAAATAGCGCCGCGCACCAGGTGCACGGCGTAACGCAACAAATAAACTCAACAGGCGACGAAGATCAGTAAGTGAAGAGAAGGTGTGTGTGGAACTCAATTAGCGTAATCTGATTAGCCCAGCACCGACCCCTCTCACCCGTTCACATGGGGAGAAGAGACAGGTCGGCCGGTATCCATCTAGCACGCGCCAGAGCGAATGGCAGTCGCCCTGGCTCGAGGACGTTCAGATTGCCGCACTTGCGACTTGAGCGCGCAGAAACCCGAGCAGTCGGAGAACCGACCATTTAGGCCCGAGAGACTGAGCGAGGGATGACGTTCCCTGGCAGTCGCTTCGCTAAATAGTAGATAGGGACAGTGGGAATCTCGTTAATCCATTCATGCGCGTCACTAATTAGATGACGAGGCATTTGGCTAAAAAAAAAATTCTCTCCTTTATTATTATTCATTATACATATATATATTACAAGTTGTTCAGTATTTTTACATGTATGTGTATTAATATTATTATTTTTAGTGGAGATCCTTATACCTAAGTTCTTGATGGGTAGGTAGCACCCGAAGTTTTTGTTGACCAGTCCAACCATTCCCCGTCACCCGACGGAAGTTGCGTGTGTGAAGTCCCTGTGGATTATCGCCCCGCCAATCAGCACTCGTGTCGCAATCACAGCCAAGTCTCTCCGATTACACGTGCCCAGTGTCAGCAGATCGCTTGCCGACTTGTCGCACCAGAGACCACGCCAGGAGAGAATCACAGGCAGATGACAGATGTTGGTTGCCTCGTAAGTCGTTCTTACGTATTGTGTGACCTCGTCGTTGTCGTATTTCTCTCTCTTGGCACTGTAGACCAGGCGCATGTTTGTTGGTCACCGGTAACTTGCGCATCGAGAACTATGCCGAATCTCCCCATATGGGCGATTAAGTCCGGCTTTCTCGGGCCTGCCGCTGTTGGAATGACAGGCTCTCTTGTTACCAATCGAAGCCCTGCCGTCGGAGACCTCTCGATGTAATTGAGCACCGCGTCGTGACGCCGAATTCTAGCCGCGTGACCACGTGGGCAACACTGGAGAACATGGTTGTTAGTCTCCTGTGCGCGGCAACCGGCGCGGCAGCTACGATCGGCGTGACGTCCTCTTGTAGTACGGGAGCGAGTTGGTAGTGCTCCCGTGCGGACGCGGTGGCATTGGAGATAGTCTTTGCCCGACAGCAAGGCCGAGCCGTCTACGACCC
>JAPMIB010000099.1:82500-87500 GCA_034770305.1 Trichogramma dendrolimi
CCGTATAGCGCAACCGCTCGATCCACGCGCCAGGGCGGCGAGAACGAGCAGCGCACGACTGACGCGACGACTTAGTTCAATCAGATTCGACAGTCTCTCACGTTAGGCGATAAAGTACGAAACTTTGTTTTACCCGTCGCTAGACATGTGACATCTTGGTGCGGCAATCGACAATGCGATCGGCCTGTTATCGTGCGTGTGTGTATGTATAAAACAAAACACAACACGTATGACTGTATGTATTCTCGCTCGGTGTGAAACGAGTCGATGCTCGGTTATGATCTGTGCGACGACTGCGCAATGAGTGTCGAGATCCGCTAAGAGACGCCCAGGGCGCCCACCGCTTAAAGGGCCATTCGGTCTGAGACGCCGACCCGCGGTAATGCAGAGAACCCTCCCCAAAAGCCGAGGCTTGCGGGAGACGTTGTGTGTGTGAATGTGTACGAGGAGAGCAGCAGAGAGAGATTATAGATCGACGAGACACTGCTGGAGCCAGAGAGCGAACAGGGCCCAACACGACCAAGTTGGCGGCACGTCGTGCAGCAGCGGTGCTTACCAAGGTGACATGACAACGATAATTGTGTGTCTAGTCTTGGTAGTGACTTGCTGACTTGCGCCTACACTATAGCCGCGAGGACCGCCGTTGCTTCGGCCGCCGCGCTCACCGTCTTCTCTCGTCCGGTGTACCCTCATGAAGGTACCACGGACTTTTGCCGGGATACTCCGAGCTGTCTAGGGCTTAACCCGTGGCCTTATGGGGCAAAGTATCTGCGTAGCGACTCGGCCGGGGGTCGGCCAGACAAATGTACGAGCGTCCGCTATCCGGCAGTCCTATCCTCGGCTCGGCTCGAAACCCGACTCGATCCTTGGCGCAGCGGCGGTCAGCGGCCTCCTCGGTCAGTCGCACCCCTCGGCTGGCCGAACTTCAGTCGGTGCAGCGGCACGATGCTCGGCCAAGTCGTAGCACTTGGTCGGGTCAAACTCTAGTCGTAGCACTGGGTCGGGTCACACTCTAGTCGTAGCACTGGGTCGGGTCACACTCTAGTCGTAGCACTCTCTCGGCTGGCGACTTGTCGGTGCAGCGGCACGATGCTCGGCCAAGTCGTAGCACTGGTCGGGTCACACTCTAGTCGTAGCACTGGGTCGGGTCAACTCTAGTCGTAGCACTCGGCTGGCCGAACTTCAGTCGGTGCAGCGGCACGATGCTCGGCCAGTCGTAGCACTGGGTCGGGTCCACTCTAGTCGTAGCACTGGGTCGGGTCAACTCTAGTCGTAGCACTGGGTCGGGTCAAACTCTAGTCGTAGCACTGGGTCGGGTCAAACTCTAGTCGTAGCACTCGCTGGCCGACTTCAGTCGTGCAGCGGCACGATGCTCGGCCAAGTCGTAGCACTGGTCGGGTCAACTCTAGTCGTAGCACTGGGTCGGGTCACACTCTAGTCGTAGCACTGGGTCGGGCCACACTCCAGTCGTAGCACTCGGCTGGCCGAACTTCAGTCGGTGCAGCGGCACGATGCTCGGCCAAGTCGTAGCACTGGGTCGGGTCAAACTCTAGTCGTAGCACGGGTCGGGTCAAACTCTAGTCGTAGCACTCGGCTGGCTGGACTTGAGTCGGGCAGCGGCACGATGCTCGGCCAAGTCGTAGCACTGGGTCGGGTCAAACTCTAGTCGTAGCACTGGGTCGGGTCACACTCTAGTCGTAGCACTGGGTCGGGCCACACTCCAGTCGTAGCACTCGGCTGCCGAACTTCAGTCGGTGCAGCGGCACGATGCTCGGCCAAGTCGTAGCACTGGGTCGGTCAAACTCTAGTCGTAGCACTGGGTCGGGTCAAACTCTAGTCGTAGCACTCGGCTGGCTGGACTTGAGTCGGTGCAGCGGCACGATGCTCGCCAAGTCGTAGCACTGGGTCGGGTCACACTCTAGTCGTAGCACTGGGTCGGGTCACACTCTAGTCGTAGCACTGGGTCGGGTCACACTCTAGTCGTAGCACTGGGTCGGGTCAAACTCCAGTCGTAGCACTCGGCTGGCCGAACTTCAGTCGTTGCAGCGGCACGATGCTTGGCCAAGTCGTAGCACTTGGTCGGGTCACACTCTAGTCGTAGCACTGGGTCGGGTCACACTCTAGTCGTAGCACTGGGTCGGGCCACACTCCAGTCGTAGCACTCGGCTGGCCGAACTTCAGTCGGTGCAGCGGCACGATGCTCGGCCAAGTCGTAGCACTGGGTCGGGTCAAACTCTAGTCGTAGCACTGGTCGGGTCAACTCTAGTCGTAGCACTCGGCTGGCTGGACTTGAGTCGGTGCAGCGGCACGATGCTCGGCCAAGTCGTAGCACTGGGTCGGGTCACACTCTAGTCGTAGCACTGGGTCGGGTCACACTCTAGTCGTAGCACTGGGTCGGGTCACACTCTAGTCGTAACACTGGGTCGGGCCACACTCCAGTCGTAGCACTCGGCTGGCCGAACTTCAGGCGGTGCGCGGCACGATGCTCGGCCAGTCGTACACTTGGTCGGGTCCCACTCTAGTCGTAGCACTGGGTCGGGTCAACACTCTAGTCGTAGCACTGGGTCGGGCCACACTCCAGTCGTAGCACTCGGCTGGCCGAACTTCAGTCGGTGCAAGCGGCACGATGCTCGGCCAAGTCGTAGCACTGGGACTGGTCGTCAAACTCTAGTCGTAGCACTGGGTCGGGTCAAACTCCAGTCGTAGCACTCGGCCGAGCTCACTTGACGATCGATGATTGTCAATGTCCATACGCATTACTTGCCATCTCTCGCAGTCCTCGCACTCTTGCCGTAAAGGCAACTTGGTCACGAGATAAGCACCAAGTCCATACGCATTACTTGCGATCTCTCGCAGTCCTCGCACTCTGGCCGTAAAGGCAACTTGGTCACGAGATAAGCAAACCAAGTCCATATGCATTACTTGCGATCTCTCGCAGTCCTCGCACTCTGGCCGTAAAGGCAACTTGGCCACGAGATAAGCACCAAGTCCATACGCATTGCTCGCTCGATGGTGACGGTAAACAGAAGATAGGGACAGTGGGAATCTCGTTAAACGGATCCGGGACAGGTGGCCTAGCTCGAGCCAGCTGGTGGTCGTATTAAGCAGCTATCATCTACTCCCGCCGTTTACCCGCGCGCATCGTGACGGTCTCGGCATTCGTCGAAACAAGCGGTCCTCGCACTTTTCCCGTAAAGGCAACTTGGCCACGAGATAAGCACCAAGTCCATACGCATTACTTGCGATCTCTCGCAGTCCTCGCACTCTGGCCGTTAAGGCAACTTGGCCACGAGATAAGCACCAAGTCCATACGCATGCTCGCTCGATGTTGACGGTAAACAGAAGATAGGGACAGTGGGAATCTCGTTAAACGGATCCGGGACAGGTGGCCTAGCTCGAGCCAGCTGGTGGTCGTATTAAGCAGCTATCACTACTCCCGCCGTTTACCCGCGCGCATCGTGACGGTCTCGGCATTCGTCGAAACAAGCGGTCCTCGCACTTTTCCCGTAAAGGCAACTTGGCCACGAGATAAGCACCAAGTCCTACGCATCACTTGCGATCTCTCGCAGTCCTCGCACTCTTGCCGTAAAGGCAACTTGGTCACGAGATAAGCACCAAGTCCATACGCATTACTTGCGATCTCTCGCAGTCCTCGCACTCTGGCCGTAAAGGCAACTTGGCCACGAGATAAGCACCAAGTCCATACGCATTGCTCGCTCGATGGTGACGGTAAACAGAAGAAGGGACAGTGGGAATCTCGTTAAACGGATCCGGGACAGGTGGCCTAGCTCGAGCCAGCTGGTGGTCGTATTAAGCAGCTATCATCTACTCCCGCCGTTTACCCCGCGCATCGTGACGGTCTCGGCATTCGTCGAAACAAGCGGTCCTCGCACTTTTCCCCGTAAGGCAACTTGGCCACGAGAGAAGCACCAAGTCCATACGCATCACTTGCCATCTCTCGCAGTCCTCGCACCTTCTTGCACGTGAGAGCCAACGTCACGACGAGAGTGGCGCCAAGTCCATACGCATCACTTGCCATCTCTCGCAGTCCTCGCACCTTCTTGCACGTGAGAGCCAACGTCACGACGAGATAAGCACCAAGTCCATACGCATTGCTCGCTCGATGGTGACGGTAAACAGAAGATAGGGACAGTGGGAATCTGGTTAAACGGATCCGGGACAGGTGGCCTAGCTCGAGCCAGCTGGTGGTCGTATTAAGCAGCTATGATCTACTCCCGCCGTTTACCCGCGCGCATCGTGACGGTCTCGGCATTCGTCGAAACAAGCGGTCCTCGCACCTTCTTGCACGTGAGAGCCAACGTCACGACGAGAGTGGCACCAAGTCCATACGCATCACTTGCCATCTCTCGCAGTCCTCGCACCTTCTTGCACGTGAGAGCCAACGTCACGACGAGAGTGGCCCAAGTCCATACGCATCACTTGCCATCTCTCGCAGTCCTCGCACCTTCTTGCACGTGAGAGCCAACGTCACGACGAGAGTGGCACCAATCCAACGCATCACTCGCCATCTCTCGCAGTCCTCGCACCTTCTTGCACGTGAGAGCCAACGTCACGACGAGAGTGGCACCAAGTCCATACGCATCACTTGCCATCTCTCGCAGTCCTCGCACCTCTGCACGTGAGAGCCAACGTCACGACGAGAGTGGCACCAAGTCCATACGCATCACTTGCCATCTCTCGCAGTCCTCGCACCTTCGCACGTGAGAGCCAACGTCACGACGAGAGTGGCACCAAGTCCATACGCATCACTTGCCATCTCTCGCAGTCCTCGCACCTCTCGCACGTGAGAGCCAACGTCACGACGAGAGTGGCACCAAGTCCAACGCATCACTGCCATCTCTCGCAGTCCTCGCACCTTCTTGCACGTGAGAGCCAACGTCACGACGAGAGTGGCACCAAGTCCATACGCATCACTTGCCATCTCTCGCAGTCCTCGCACCTTCTTGCACGTGAGAGCCAACGTCACGACGAAGTGGCAC
>JAPMIB010000099.1:95000-100000 GCA_034770305.1 Trichogramma dendrolimi
CCATTTACACTCTCTTTACTTCCCTTATCCCCTGCCCCCCTAAGTTAATTTAAACCAATCATTCTCTCCCTCATAACATACGCTCTTTCTACAAATATTTCAAATTCTCTGTAGCACTCTTCCTTCCACACAACTTCACTTACATCATACCCTATCTCCCCACCTTCTGTCTCTACTACCCTTATTCCCATTCCCTCAAGATCCCTAAACCCAGCATACATATCACATTCACACAAAAGATGCCGCCAGTCTTCGTCTGCTTGTCCACAGACGCATCTGGCGTCATCACTTAGTCCACGTTCATTCAGCCACGCATTCAGACTCCCATGTCCCGTTAGAATAAAACCCACCCTTAGACTAAAATCAAACTTTTTACATTTACTCACAAAACTAACATCCCTTATAAATTCATACGTCACTCTACCAGTTGTTTCCGCATCCCATCTATTCTGCCATTCATTCATCATCCTCTCATTACATAATGCCACTAAGTCACGCTCATTCTCTCCCGTTCTCTCTTCTTCATTTACCAAGTCCAATTCATCCATCTCCATTCCTTTTTTCATTCTGTACAACGTCCTCCTCCGCCTGCAGACAAGGTCCCACGGTGGGGACCCTGCAAGCACCTGCATAGCGGAGGTCGACACCGTTCTACACACACTCAAACACGCATACATAACCACTCGCTGACATCTGTTCATTTCCTCCCGCTCCTTCTTATATTCCAATAAATCCCCCCATACCCCAGCACCATACATTACAATCGGCTCAAACAACCCCTTCATCCACACTTTCCATACATGCCTTTTTACCCCCCAATTTTTCCTCAACACTCTTTTCATACACCCCACCACAGTTTCGAGCTTCGGCCGAAGGTTGTACACATGCGGCTTCGCATTCATTCCTACATTCATACTAATCCCTAACAATTTCACCTCATCTACAACCCTCAATCTATGCATCTGCTCATCCACAATCACACTGACCACCGGATGCCTGCCAAAGTCTAACGTTCCCTTTAGCATCATCACAGTGGTCTTATCACTCGACACACTCACACCATATTTTTCCCCCCATCTGTAGACATTACCCATAAACTCATCTATCTTTTGCACCAAATCATTCCTTGTCCTTGCCTCCCCAGTATTGTAAGGTCGTCAGCGAAAGCTGCGACCTTGATCCCTCTATCCTCTAGAGTCCACAGCAGCTCATCCACACAGAGGTTCCACAGGGTTGGTCCTCCGATTGAACCCTGCGGACATCCTCTTTCCACATTCATCCATTCATATTCTCCCCTCCGGCTTTTCATCACGCTTTCTATCCCTAAAGTAATCCATCCACAACCGCAACTCATTCCCCTTACATCCCATTTCCCAAGTTTATTCACAATCATGCCCCACCTCAAATTATCAAACGCACCCTTAAAATCTACAAATATTCCCCCCATATAATTGCTTCTACATTCACTCTTCCATATCTTAATTACACTCAAAACATCCTCCGTACATCTACCCTCCCTAAACCCATACTGCCTTTCATTCCACTTCCCTCGCATTCTATTCATCACTCTTTCAACCAGCATTCTTTCCAAGACCTTTGCCCATCCACACAGTAGACTTATAGGCCTATACGAGCCTGGCAAGGCCGGATCCTTGTCCACCGCCTTCAGGAGAGCGACCACCTGCGCCGTTTTCCAGTACCCGGAAAATCGATTCCCGAAGGCAGGCGTCCAAGAGCTCCTTTACGAAGCTCGGGATCGCGACCCACGCCAGACTCAGCATCTCATTCGCGAGCCCATCCATCCCCGGTGCTTTCTTCCTTTTCATTTTTCTTATCGACATTTCCACTTCTTCATACGTAAATTCCTCACTTTCACCTAACATTCTTTCCCTCATTCTCTCACTCCATTCATTCACAGTTTCATCTCTCGGAAAGAACCTTCCCAAGAGTAGCTTCGCACCGTCCCTCCAACCCTTAGTAAATTCCCCCCCTTCCTTTCTCATACTTGCAAGCTCATGATTTCTTCTCTTATTTCTCAGTATCTTACACACACCCCCCCATGCATTCTTATTTCCTTCCACATTCACATACTCTCTCCAGTTATTCGTCTTGCATTCAGCCAACATTCTCTTGTAACTCCTTACACTCGTCCTATATCTTTCTCTCTCTCTCCTCTCATCCTCTTCATTTGCTCTTCCTCTTTCACGCTGCCACTCTCTCTCCAATCGCCGAACCTCTCTTTTTTTTTTCTAATTCTCCTGTCGTCCACCATACATCTTGCTTCCTTTCCTTTCACGCTTCCTATTCAAATTCTCATCGCACACTCGCTTCATCCATTCATCCATACTTCCGACCTTTTCTTCTACACCCTGAGCCAAGAACTCTCCATATCCTAGTCCTGCGGCGAGCTCCTGGAGAGTAGTTGCCACTTGGACTCCCTTGGTTTTTAAATCACCAAAGGACCATTGGTGTTCCTCCCCGAGCCCAGCCGCTGTCACCGACAACACCGATATACTCATGTATATCGGGTTGTGGTCGGACACGCACCTGTCATCTCTCACACTCCACTCCAATTCCCAGTCACTCATTCCCTTGCACACACTCACATCTATGTCACTTTTTCCATTCGCTCCGCTAAAAGTATATACATCAGATGGCTCATTCAACACATTCATACCCCTCTCCTCTATCCATTGCTCGATTTTCACTCCCCTTTCAACATTATCTCTCGTACGCCCACTCGGCTTGCTGTGCCACAGGGCCGAGCAGGCATTCGCATCCATCCCTATCATAACTCTATCGTTCACTGCAACATTCAGACACCCCTCCATGTACTGCAACGCCGCCTCTACTGGCACTCTCAGTTGCATATACATGGAAGCCACATACATACTACCCAATTTCCCTTTTATCCATACACACACCCCCCATTCACTCCTACTCACCAACATTACCTCCATACCCTCATTCACTACCACAACTGCCGCTTTCGCTCCAACACTCTCAAACACTCTCATATATGCAGGCAGCCCACACACTCTGTCCTCATACACCCATGGCTCCTGCAACAGCAACACATCCACACTATCATCCATCACAGTCTTTGAAAGGTCATGCATTACTGCTCTCGCTCGTTGGCAATTGAGCTGCATGACCTTCATCCCATTCATTCTTGCACCCTCTCCTTCCATCTTTCCAGGCGCAGCAGCATCTCCGGGCAGGTCCGCGAGAGCACGGAGTGCCTACAATCCCTCCTCCTCTCCCTGCAGTTCCCACACTCCTCCGGCTCGCGGCAATCCGCAGCCAGATGTCCCTCTTTGCAGCATCGGCTGCAGAGTTTGCCCCTCTTGCATTCGATTGCCCGGTGATTAAAGCCGTAGCAACCGAAGCAACGCGAGACCCTTTCAAACGCCTCTACAAAATACACCCCCATCCCAATGTAGAGTCGAGACTCGCTCCCCGTTCCCAGCAGTGCCTGCCGAATCCTCGGCGACACTTCCAGCACCACACCTTCCTTCTCCCTCGATCTTGCCCCTATCCTAAACTTTACCCTCATTGTCCTTTCCATCTCTTCCGCATCCACGTCTTGCTTCAAATTCCTCATGAATACCTCATCCAGCAGCTCATCGTCGTTCATTCCTTTTGGAACAGCGCGGATAAGCACGAGCGGTGGAAAAGTTTTTGGCTTTTCCACTCTCAAGCCCGCCTCTCTCAGACCCTGGTCCTCCAGCATCCTCTTCCTCTCTGCCTCATCCGCTAGCTCCACCAGCACCTTACCCTCTTTCATACTCCGCACTCCCTTGACTTTCAATCCCATGCCCTTCTCCACAAGTTCCAGTTTACTCCTCACATCCTTACCCTCCTTCAAAACCCTTTCCTCTCACCACAACCGCATAACTTTTCTTCACCGGAGTCCTTTCCTCCTCCTGCTGCACCAGGGGTTCTCGCTGACTTACGGCGACCTCCCCTCGCAAGCAAGTCTCCCTCATCTGAGCCCACAGCTGCTTCTCGACTCTTTCCTTCTCCTCAAGTCTCGCTTTCAGGGCGCTGTTCTCCGCGACGAGGCTGGACACAAGCTTTTTCAATGCCTCAAACCTCACGCCCACCTGCGCCGCAGCCATTTTCGGGATTTTCGAGGCTTCCAGGGCCATGTAATGAGCAAGATCCTGCGAAATGTTATACATGTTCGCAAGATAATCCTCATCCCGCTCCGCTTTTCCCGACTCCTTTTCCTCAACCTCTCCTCCTTTTTCCTCGCATTCGCCAGCATCACCTGTTGCGTCCTCCTATCATCACTATAAAACTTATCGTTTCCTCCGTTCTCCTCAACCGTTATCTCCTCAACTTCCTCTTCCTCATCACTACTGTCCTCCCTTACCTTTTCATTGACTTTAGTGACATCGTCCTTTCCATCTCCTGACCCATTTTTCCCAGCATCCTCACCATACTCCTGCGTCCTCTTATCATCGTTGGTACGGCCCTTCTTGTTCCTATACCAGTCCGGGAGCAGCAGATCCGAGGGAGGAATCGTCCTCTTGCCACTACCCTCAATGTATTCCATCGAGGAGAATTGGTTCGAGGAGGCCCCATCCCCAGAGTCAGACCTGCTCCGGTCGGCGACAGGATCCTGCGTACTCACGGTCACCGCGAGCACAGGGGGGTTATCGCCCCTGACCCTTCTCTCCCGAAGCGCCCTCTCCCTCGCCCGCTCCAGCCTCTGCGTCTCCAAAAGGTCCGACCTCCCGTCTTGCCCCCGGTGAACAATCACCCGAGGCTGGGGAAGCTGCGACCTACCAAACTCCGGCTTGTCCTTTCCTCCAGTTCCACCCTTCGCTCCTCTCCCAACACCCACAACTCCGCGGTTCTTGCCCTCCCCAGAATCCAAGGGGCTGCCACTGGCGACCGGGGCTTTCACCCGATACGAGCCAGGGTTGGATTCAGGCACGTTTGTGCCCTTACCAACTGGGGTACATTTCAATGTTTGAGAATCGCTCATCATG
>JAPMIB010000099.1:107500-125000 GCA_034770305.1 Trichogramma dendrolimi
TATAGATCCAGTGATTTTATGAATGTTAGTGAATAGGTAGAGGACTGGGTTCAAGTTCTAATGTGAGATTGTGCATATTTGTGTAAAAAGTTGATTTAGACATAATCAACTTAGTTACTAGTTTCCATATAAAACCCATATTAACGTATACTAACATTTTAGTACAAATTAAAAATGAAATGTCGCATTTGACTTTGTTTGGCTGTCTGGGATAATTGAACATTGTTCTTGTGGGTCCAATATGTTGAAAATTCAAGTTGAATTACTGTTTTTTATTGTCCAAAAAGTTTAAAGCAGCCTCAGTGACATGAGAGTATCATTATGACATATATTGGTGATTTTTGTTTTTTTCAACTCTTGGGCAGTTACGTTTCATCTAAAAATTGCTTGCATGCCGTAACTTTTAATGTGAACCGTTTGAGCAATTGAGCTGAAACTTTCAGGAGTTTTCTACATAACAATAGCTACAAACGCAAGCACTTTCAAAGGTATTGGACTAAATTTGCACTTTTTCAGACCATATGCTAGCATAATCTGTCATTTTATCTTATTATATTAATGAATAAAATGTATATAGCTGTCAAATTGTGATAATTAATTAAATATCTGAAGTGCTTGCGTTTGTAACCAAACATCTACTGAACAAAATGACACCCCAATGACCATGATTGAATGATCGGTTTTAGCTGGATCCTACGGCACAGGTGTACCTCTCATGTCTGTGGGCTTGCTTCATCGAGGAGGGTTCTATAGGATCTGGGACCTCAATTTTCATATTCCAGAGTGAAAAACTTTGGAAAAAGAGTGAAAAAAGCAGAGTTTTATCTGTAGAGTCCAAAAAAATTATTTTTCGCAATTTTTAATGAATTTTTTTTAAATGCAGGTTTAAGGTACCTTTCCCCCCTTAAAGGGCCATTCGGTCTGAGACGCCGACCCGCGGTAATGCAGAGAACCCTCCCCAAAAGCCGAGGCTTGCGGGAGACGTTGTGTGTGTGAATGTGTACGAGGAGAGCAGCAGAGAGAGATTATAGATCGACGAGACACTGCTGGAGCCAGAGAGCGAACAGGGCCCAACACGACCAAGTTGGCGGCACGTCGTGCAGCAGGGGCTTACCAGATGACATGACAACAATAATTGTGTGCCTTGTCTTGGTAGTGACTTGCTGACTTGCGCCTACACTATAGCCGCGAGGACCGCCGTTGCTTCGGCCGCCGCGCTCACCGTCTTCTCTCGTCCGGTGTACCCTCATGAAGGTACCACGGACTTTTGCCGGGATACTCCGAGCTGTCTAGGGCTTAACCCGTGGCCTTATGGGGCAAAGTATCTGCGTAGCGACTCGGCCGGTGGGTCGGCCAGACAAATGTACGAGCGTCCGCTATCCGGCAGTCCTATCCTCGGCTCGGCTCGAAACCCGACTCGATCCTTGGCGCAGCGGCGGTCAGCGGACTCCACGGTCAGTCGCACCCCTCGGCTGGCCGAACTTCAGTCGGTGCAGCGGCACGATGCTTGGCCAAGTCGTAGCACTTGGTCGGGTCACACTCTAGTCGTAGCACTTGGTCGGGTCAAAATCTAGTCGTTGCACTTGGTCGGGTCAAACTCTAGTCGTAGCACTCGGTCGGGTCAAACTCTAGTCGTAGCACTTGGTCGGGTCAAACTCTAGTCGTTGCACTTGGTCGGGTCAAACTCTAGTCGTAGCACTCGGTCGGGTCAAACTCTAGTCGTAGCACTGGGTCGGGTCACACTCTAGTCGTAGCACTCGGTCGGGTCAAACTCTAGTCGTAGCACTCGGTCGGGTCAAACTCTAGTCGTAGCACTGGGTCGGGTCACACTCTAGTCGGTGCAGCGGCACGATCCTCGGCCAAGTCGTAGCACTTGGTCGGGTCACACTCTAGTCGTAGCACTGGGTCGGGTCACACTCTAGTCGTAGCACTCGGTCGGGTCAAACTCTAGTCGTAGCACTGGGTCGGGTCACACTCTAGTCGGTGCAGCGGCACGATGCTTGGCCAAGTCGTAGCACTGGGTCGGGTCAAACTCTAGTCGTAGCACTCGGCCGAGCTCACTTGACGATCGATGATTGTCAATGTCCATACGCATTACTTGCCATCTCTCGCAGTCCTCGCACTTGTGCCGTAAAGGCAACTCGGCCACGAGATAAGCACCAAGTCCATACGCATTACTTGCCATCTCTCGCAGTCCTCGCACTTGTGCCGTAAAGGCAACTCGGCCACGAGATAAGCACCAAGTCCATACGCATTACTTGCCATCTCTCGCAGTCCTCGCACTTGTGCCGTAAAGGCAACTCGGACAAGGGATACGCATCAAGTCCATACGCATTACTTGCGATCTCTCGCAGTCCTCGCACTTGTGCCGTAAAGGCAACTCGGCCACGAGATAAGCACCAAGTCCATACGCATTACTTGCGATCTCTCGCAGTCCTCGCACTTGTGCCGTAAAGGCAACTCGGCCACGAGATAAGCACCAAGTCCATACGCATTACTTGCGATCTCTCGCAGTCCTCGCACTTGTGCCGTAAAGGCAACTCGGCCACGAGATAAGCACCAAGTCCATACGCATTACTTGCGATCTCTCGCAGTCCTCGCACTTGTGCCGTAAAGGCAACTTGGACAAGGAATACGCATCAAGTCCATACGCATTGCTTGCCCGATGTTCGACGGTAAACAGGAGATAGGGACAGTGGGAATCTCGTTAAACGGATCCGTGACAGGTGGCCTAGCTCGAGCCAGCTGGTGGTCGTATTAAGCAGCTATCATCTACTCCCCCGTTTACCCCGCGCGCATCGTGACGGTCTCGGCATTCGTCGAAACAAGCGGTCCTCGCACTTTTCCCCGTAAAGGCAACTCGGCCACGAGATAAGCACCAGTCCAGCGCATTACTTGCGATCTCGCTCCTCGCACCTCTTATGCGAAGCCAACGTCACGACGAGAGTGGCACCAAGTCCATACGCATCACATGCCATCTCTCGCAGTCCTCGCACTTGTGCCGTAAAGGCAACTTGGACAAGGGATACGCATCAAGTCCATACCTTGCTGCGATCTCTTGCAGTCCTCGCACTTGTTCCGTAAGGGCAACTTTGACAAGGGATACGCATCAAGTCCATACGCATTGCTTGCCCGATGTTCGACGGTAAACAGAGATAGGGACAGTGGGAATCTCGTTAAACGGATCCGTGACAGGTGGCCTAGCTCGAGCCAGCTGGTGGTCGTATTAAGCAGCTATCATCTACTCCCGCCGTTTACCCGCGCGCGCATCGTGACGGTCTCGGCATTCGTCGAAACAAGCGGTCCTCGCACTTTTCCCGTAAAGGCAACTCGGCCACGAGATAAGCACCAAGTC
Source organism: Trichogramma dendrolimi (assembly GCA_034770305.1). Classification (NCBI taxonomy): domain Eukaryota; kingdom Metazoa; phylum Arthropoda; class Insecta; order Hymenoptera; family Trichogrammatidae; genus Trichogramma; species Trichogramma dendrolimi. The sequence goes on from JAPMIB010000099.1 coordinate 110,856, forward strand.
CATACGCATTACTTGCGATCTCTCGCAGTCCTCGCACCTTCTTATGCGAGAGCCAACGTCACGACGAGAGTGGCACCAAGTCCATACGCATCACTTGCCATCTCTCGCAGTCTTCGCACTTGTGCCGTAAAGGCAACTTAAGGGATACGCATCAAGTCCATACGCATTGCTTGCCCGATGTTCGACGGTAAACAGGAGATAGGGACAGTTAGTGTAACCATCTGGCTCCTCAGGATTTCTCCCACATCCAGGTTTTATCATCTACTACGTCGCTCCACCACCGCCCAGGGGGCGAACTTGGAAAAACCCCACTCTCACGCTTTTCAGCGATCATTGAGCAGGTAGACCCTCCGCTTACTGCGGGGCAGCTACTCAGCCGTCCTCCCCTCACGCAACGCAAAAAGTGAAGCGTGGGGAAAGTCCGTTGCCCAGCGGGGACCTCGTGGAGGTGAGCTGCCGGCTCTAGGAGCACGGGTCGTCATATCACATCACTGCTTGTGGCCTCAAATTCCCATATTTGAGTCTTTGGTTATAATACTGATTGTTTTTTATCCTTAAACTATATCTTTGGTATACTAATACTGTTCTTGTTGATGCTCTTCTTTGGTCTTGCTATTGCTTCTTATCACCTATTCTCCTCTTCAATACTAGCGTTTGATCCTTATGTGTGACGGTCTTCTATCTCATGAATCCTTCTGTGGTCCACTTCCATTTCCCGTCTTCTTCTTTCTTCCTTCTTCTTAGGATTCTCCTACATGCGTCGCTAAACCTATTGTAGACCTCTGGACTGCTGACCAGGACCTCGTGCGGAGGTGGCCATGGTTCGGAGATACTTCTTATGTAGTCCTTTAGTGCCATTCTACTATCTTCATGTTCTTCGCACTCAAACAGGTGATCCGATGTCTCCTCCTCTCCGCAGGTGCATTCGGACGTGTCACATAGCCCAAACTTTCGCAGCTTCGAATTGAAGTCTCCGTGCGATGTCATAAACTGCGACGTATAATGATCGGCCTTGAACCACATGTTCATTTTCCTTCTGCTGATATCCGGGAAGTATTATAGGTATGTCTCCCCTTGATGCTGCTTTGCCATCTTGTCTGCCATTTGTCCATGATTTTCTTTTGAAGATCTTTTATAACCTCATTGTCATTCTGACCGACATCATACCTTATGTCTTCGTACTCAAATGGCTGCTTTTTCCTGACCTTGTATTTATAATATCTTAGCAGGACTTCTAGGTCCAGAGGAAGTACACCGCAGATAACCTGCAGCGCCGCCGTCGATGTCGTAGCATACCCTCTGCTCATCCTTAACATCGGTGTCCTTTGGTAGCTTTGCATGCTCTCAAGCGTGCTTGTGGGCGCCAGCTCTCTCCAGGCCCCAACTGCATACAAGAGGACCGGCAGGAACACTCCCCCATAGAGCTGTTTTACGCAGCCAAAGGGGACACCCCACCTAGCCCTGCATACTACTGAGAGCCTGTCGAACAAAGTCTTAGCCTTTTTTCCTGCCAACTTGATGTGCTCCCGGATACTAGCGTTCTGGCCAAGCGTGACTCCAAGGTATTTCACCGTTCCTTTATATAGGATGCTCCTACCATCGAGCTTGATCGTTGGTGGTCTATTGCCACCTTTTCCTGGCTTTTTGAGAGAGCCCGCTACTGAGCCAGTAGTTTGTTTCAGGATCCTCTTCTTCGTACCCCTCTTGTTGCCCGTTTGGTTGCCTCGCTCTTTGAGCACAATCATTTCGGTCTTGGATTTGGAAATCTGGAGTCCCTGCCCACTGAACCAGTCCTTGATGACGTCTGTCATGGCTTGGCCACGTAGCTCAAGCTGTCTCCTGGATTCTCCCTTAATTAATATGACCAAGTCATCAGCATACATGTATGCGTCTCCATCGCTTTCATAGATTGTCCTCAGCAGTCCATCCGCGCACAAATTCCACATTAAGGGACCCAGTATTGATCCTTGCGGACAGCCCTTATCAAGCGCCATGTGAGCAGACTCATATTTTCCCAAAACTGACACCTTTCTTTCACTGAGGTAGCTCCTTATCAGTCTGTAGGTATTGACTGGGCAATTTCTTCTTGCTAGTTCGCCTAGCACACTACTCCATCGAAGATTGTCGAAAGCACCGGTAACATCGAAGAGAATCGCCAGCACTAGTTGTGTGGCGACCCCTTCACGTCCCTCAGCACTTCCGATATCGCGTCCTCCGTGCTTCTACCTTCTTTATAGCCATACTGCCTGTCTGAGGCATGATTGGGGTCCATGTACATAGGCATGATGTTCCTGCTGATGAGCTTCTCCAAAACTTTACTTATTACTGAGAGGAGGCAGATGGGCCTATAGGACTTTGGGTCCTTCTCATCTTTCTCCTCAGACTTAAGAAGCATCCTCAGGCTGCCCTGCTTCCACCTGACTGGGAAGTAGCCCACATCCAGACATGCATTGTATAGGCGTACCAGTTCATCCATCTTCTTTGTTCTTGCAAAGGCCTTGATCATTTCAGGCTCCACGAGGTCCGAGCCAGGAGCTTTGTTGCTTTTGATCTGTCGTATGGCATTCAAGACTTGCCTTTTCGTCCAGCGTGGGTCTTCGTTACCTGTTCTGCTCTGTTCATATTCTCCCGCTTGTCCACCATCCTCCTCATCCGTCAGTCGAGAGCCAAAAAGCCCCTCCATGAGCGCCTGCATAGTATCAACCCACTTCATTGTAGGACCCGTCGGAGTCATGATGCTACTGGCCGCCCTAGTTGGCGTTATTTTCCTACTGAACATCTTATACACCATCCCATAACAATCCTCTTGACAGCAGTCCTCAACGAAGGTCTCCCAGCTCTTCTTTTTGGTTTGCTGTGCGATTTTCTTGTATCGTTTTAGTCTTGCGCGATATGCAGTTCTAGCTTGTGCTTTTCTCTCTGGATCAATTTCATTTTGCATATTTTTCCTGGCTCGATGCGTAAGGCGTTTTTCTTCTGTCAGCTGCTGCGTCCACCACGGCACCGACCTCTGATATGACTTCTTTTTTGGCATACTTTTACGTGCGGCTTCCATTATAGCCAGTGTAATTTGCTCCACACATTCATCAATGCTCTCTCTGTCCACTGGCACCGTAGCTTCAGGTGCGTTATCTAGATGGAGCCTGAAGGCAGACCATCTGGCTTTCCTCACATTAAATCTAGCTATATCAGTCTCCCTAACTTCCTCCGTGGCTCCCATAGTGAAGTAGATCGCTCTGTGATCGCTTGAAGTGGCGCCATCCAAGACAGTCCACTCGATTATCTTGCTTGCTAGCCTGTAGGTCGCTAGGTGACATCTATGCTCTTGTTACCTCTATTAAAGGTGGGCAGTTGCTCACTTTTGTTGAGGACAAGCAAATTGAGACTCGTGATCATGTCTTCCACAGCCCACCTCTTGCATCTGATCTTCTTGACTCGCACCATTCTTGACTCCACAGTGGTGACAGTGCATTCACATCGGCCGACAACGACTTTATTTTGTTGCCTATCGCCTCAAACGCCAAGTAGAGCTGCCGCATGTAGGGCTCAATGGGATCCGACCACTGGCAATATAGCGAGATTGCATAAAAACCGCCCTCTGGTCCACTTATACGCACACACACAGTGTCTTGTGCTAATGGATGTGAGCTTAACCGCCGTGTATCTTTATCCGTAATGACAATACATGCCGCTGGTGTTTCTTCATTTTATTTCCAGTTATGATGGTGTTGGAGTAAGATCCCAAGCTCATAACTTTATTTCCAATCGCATGAGGCTCCTGTATCAACAATACAGGAACTTCCAGTTCTTTTGCCTTCATGAGTAGTTCGGCCGAGGCCAGGGCACCCCTCCCAAGATTCGCCTGTAAGAACTTCAACTGTTTAGCCATAGTCGATACTACTACAGTATGCTTCTACAGCAGCCTTGTAGCTGGGACAGTTGTCTCCCACACTATGGTCACTTTTCTTTTTGAGCCTTTTGCATAGCGCACATGCTTTAGAGGTCTTATCTGGGCAGTCTTTGGTGGAGTGCTCTCCCGCACAGTAGCCACAGGTTTCAGTCGTCTCTCTACAGTTCTTGGCAATGTGCCATAGTCCTTGGCATTTGTAACACCTTGTTATCCTGGTGAAGTCATCCACCTTACATCTATAGATGCCATATATATCTTGCCCAGGCCCTTCAGCCTTTTCCTGGCATCTGCTGTGACCTCGTAGACAAGATTAGCGGTCCCCTCACGTCCTCTGCCTGTCTTAAATTTGAGCTTCAGATCTTTATCTGTCGCGGTTGCACCCTCCCATACTTGTTCATTTTGCTGTATGATGGCGTTTGTGACATAGTCGTCATCATACTCCTTGGGAACATCATAGACTATCAGTCTAGGGGGTCTCTTAACTGTCTCAAAGAGTACAATCCCGTCCTTAGCCAGATCTGGTGCAATACTAAGAATAGTATCCAGATCTTGCGTGTTTCGGCTTCCAAGAGAAGACTACCATCTCTTCTGGCTCTAATTGAGTTGACATGTACTTGGCTTTTCACAGGATCAAGATTTTGGGTGATCCTCTTCTTAAGTTCTGCCTGATCTTTTCCTTCACTTTTCATGATAGCAGTGAATGTCTTACGTGGTGCCTTTTTTTGCCACTAGGGGCCTTTAATGGTGGAGTCTTCTTGGCAATGTCACTATACTGCTGCTTAGTTGCAGACAGTCGCGCTAGCTGCTGGCTCACCTGAGCCTTTTCTAGTTCCAGCTCTATCACTCGAGCGTGCAAATTTCTGTTATCCGTTGCCAAGTTCCACAATAAGTCCCAGGTAGACTGGTAAGATTCCTCAAGTTTGGAGTAATCCTGCTTGTTCAACTTAACTTTAGTGTCATTAGTTGTCCACCAGGTCATGAAGGTCTTCCTGATCTCATCAAGCCTCACCTTCACAAGCCCCAGTAGATCATCAGGCTCAATTCCATCGTCATCGTCAGCTCTTCGTCGTTTGTTCGACTTTGAGCTTGAGATGCTGCTACTACTCTCGATCTGTCTTTTCGGATTGGTGATGTCACCTTTACGTTGTTCATCATCTAGGTTTAAGTTTGTCGGGAAGATGTTATTCCCATCGCGAGTTCTGCCCTCCCCAGAATCCATAGGGCTGACTCCGGCCACCGAGGCTTTCACTCGATAGTAACCGTGCACGGACTGGTTACCGTCTGGGGTAGTTTTGTTTTGGTTCTCGCTGCTCATTTTATACTTTTGTTTTTGGGTTGTTGTTAGCGGTTCCGTCAAGTGGCTGGCTTGCCACCCGACAGAACTCGGGCCCCCTCACTGCGACAAAGTCACAACCCACGAGAGGGAGGAGATAGGGACAGTGGGAATCTCGTTAAACGGATCCGGGACAGGTGGCCTAGCTCGAGCCAGCTGGTGGTCGTATTAAGCAGCTATCATCTACTCCCGCCGTTTACCCGCGCGCATCGTGACGGTCTCGGCATTCGTCGAAACAAGCGGTCCTCGCACTTTTCCCGTAAAGGCAACTCGGCCACGAGATAAGCACCAAGTCCATACGCATTACTTGCGATCTCTCGCAGTCCTCGCACCTTCTTATGCGAGAGCCAACGTCACGAGAGTGGCACCAAGTCCATACGCATCACATGCCATCTCTCGCAGTCCTCGCACTTGTGCCGTAAAGGCAACTTGGACAAGGGATACGCATCAAGTCCATACGCATTGCTCGCGATCTCTCGCAGTCCTCGCACCTTCTTTCGCGAGAGCCAACGTCACGACGAGAGTGGCACCAAGTCCATACGCATCACTTGCCATCTCTCGCAGTCCTCGCACCTTTTTACGCGAGAGCCAACGTCACGACGAGAGTGGCACCAAGTCCATACGCATCACTTGCCATCTCTCGCAGTCCTCGCACCTTCTTACGCGAGAGCCAACGTCACGACGAGAGTGGCACCAAGTCCATACGCATCACTTGCCATCTCTCGCAGTCCTCGCACCTTCTTACGCGAGAGCCAACGTCACGACGAGAGTGGCACCAAGTCCATACGCATCACTTGCCATCTCTCGCAGTCCTCGCACCTTCTTACGCGAGAGCCAACGTCACGACGAGAGTGGCACCAAGTCCATACGCATCACTTGCCATCTCTCGCAGTCTTCGCACTTGTGCCGTAAAGGCAACTTTGACAAGGGATACGCATCAAGTCCATACGCATTGCTTGCCCGATGTTCGACGGTAAACAGGAGATAGGGACAGTGGGAATCTCGTTAAACGGATCCGGGACAGGTGGCCTAGCTCGAGCCAGCTGGTGGTCGGATTAAGCAGCTATCATCTACTCCCGCCGTTTACCCGCGCGCATCGTGACGGTTCGGCATTCGTCGAAACAAACGGTCCTCGCACTTTTCCCGTAAAGGCAACTCGGCCACGAGATAAGCACCAAGTCCATACGCATTACTTGCGATCTCTCGCAGTCCTCGCACCTTCTTATGCGAGAGCCAACGTCACGACGAGAGTGGCACCAAGTCCATACGCATCACTTGCCATCTCTCGCAGTCCTCGCACCTTCTTATGCGAGAGCCAACGTCACGACGAGAGTGGCACCAAGTCCATACGCATCACTTGCCATCTCTCGCAGTCCTCGCACCTTCTTACGCGAGAGCCAACGTCACGACGAGAGTGGCACCAAGTCCATACGCATCACTTGCCATCTCTCGCAGTCCTCGCACCTTCTTACGCGAGAGCCAACGTCGCGACGAGAGTGGCACCAAGTCCATACGCATCACTTGGCATCTCTCGCAGTCCTCGCACCTTCTTACGCGAGAGCCAACGTCACGACGAGAGTGGCACCAAGTCCATACGCACTTGCCATCTCGCGCAGTCCTCGCATCTTCTTACGCGAGAGCCAACGTCACGACGAGAGTGGCACCAAGTCCATACGCATCACTTGCCATCTCTCGCAGTCCTCGCACCTTCTTACGCGAGAGCCAACGTCACGACGAGAGTGGCACCAAGTCCATACGCATCACTTGCCATCTCTCGCAGTCTTCGCACTTGTGCCGTAAAGGCAACTTTGACAAGGGATACGCATCAAGTCCATACGCATTGCTTGCCCGATGTTCGACGGTAAACAGGAGATAGGGACAGTGGGAATCTCGTTAAACGGATCCGGGACAGGTGGCCTAGCTCGAGCCAGCTGGTGGTCGTATTAAGCAGCTATCATCTACTCCCGCCGTTTACCCGCGCGCATCGTGACGGTCTCGGCATTCGTCGAAACAAACGGTCCTCGCACTTTTCCCGTAAAGGCAACTCGGCCACGAGATAAGCACCAAGTCCATACGCATTACTTGCGATCTCTCGCAGTCCTCGCACCTTCTTATGCGAGAGCCAACGTCACGACGAGAGTGGCACCAAGTCCATACGCATCACTTGCCATCTCTCGCAGTCCTCGCACCTTCTTATGCGAGAGCCAACGTCACGACGAGAGTGGCACCAAGTCCATACGCATCACTTGCCATCTCTCGCAGTCCTCGCACCTTCTTACGCGAGAGCCAACGTCACGACGAGAGTGGCACCAAGTCCATACGCATCACTTGCCATCTCTCGCAGTCCTCGCACCTTCTTACGCGAGAGCCAACGTCGCGACGAGAGTGGCACCAAGTCCATACGCATCACTTGCCATCTCTCGCAGTCCTCGCACCTTCTTACGCGAGAGCCAACGTCACGACGAGAGTGGCACCAAGTCCATACGCATCACTTGCCATCTCTCGCAGTCCTCGCACCTTCTTACGCGAGAGCCAACGTCGCGACGAGAGTGGCACCAAGTCCATACGCATCACTTGCCATCTCTCGCAGTCCTCGCACCTTCTTACGCGAGAGCCAACGTCACGACGAGAGTGGCACCAAGTCCATACGCATCACTTGCCATCTCTCGCAGTCCTCGCACCTTCTTACGCGAGAGCCAACGTCACGACGAGAGTGGCACCAAGTCCATACGCATCACTTGCCATCTCTCGCAGTCCTCGCACCTTCTTACGCGAGAGCCAACGTCACGACGAGAGTGGCACCAAGTCCATACGCATCACTTGCCATCTCTCGCAGTCCTCGCACCTTCTTACGCGAGAGCCAACGTCGCGACGAGAGTGGCACCAAGTCCATACGCATCACTTGCCATCTCTCGCAGTCCTCGCACCTTCTTACGCGAGAGCCAACGTCACGACGAGAGTGGCACCAAGTCCATACGCATCACTTGCCATCTCTCGCAGTCCTCGCACCTTCTTACGCGAGAGCCAACGTCACGACGAGAGTGGCACCAAGTCCATACGCATCACTTGCCATCTCTCGCAGTCCTCGCACCTTCTTACGCGAGAGCCAACGTCACGACGAGAGTGGCACCAAGTCCATACGCATCACTTGCCATCTCTCGCAGTCTTCGCACTTGTGCCGTAAAGGCAACTTTGACAAGGGATACGCATCAAGTCCATACGCATTGCTTGCCCGATGTTCGACGGTAAACAGGAGATAGGGACAGTGGGAATCTCGTTAAACGGATCCGGGACAGGTGGCCTAGCTCGAGCCAGCTGGTGGTCGTATTAAGCAGCTATCATCTACTCCCGCCGTTTACCCGCGCGCATCGTGACGGTCTCGGCATTCGTCGAAACAAGCGGTCCTCGCACTTTTCCCGTAAAGGCAACTCGGCCACGAGATAAGCACCAAGTCCATACGCATTACTTGCGATCTCGCAGTCCTCGCACCTTCTTATGCGAGAGCCAACGTCACGACGAGAGTGGCACCAAGTCCATACGCATCACATGCCATCTCTCGCAGTCCTCGCACTTGTGCCGTAAAGGCAACTTGGACAAGGGATACGCATCAAGTCCATACGCATTGCTCGCGATCTCTCGCAGTCCTCGCACCTTCTTTCGCGAGAGCCAACGTCACGACGAGAGTGGCACCAAGTCCATACGCATCACTTGCCATCTCTCGCAGTCTTCGCACTTGTGCCGTAAAGGCAACTTTGTTAAGGGATACGCATCAAGTCCATACGCATTGCTTGCCCGATGTTCGACGGTAAACAGGAGATAGGGACAGTTAGTGTAACCATCTGGCTCCTCAGGATTTCTCCCACATCCAGGTTTTATCATCTACTACGTCGCTCCACCACCGCCCAGGGGGCGAACTTGGAAAAACCCCACTCTCACGCTTTTCAGCGATCATTGAGCAGGTAGACCCTCCGCTTACTGCGGGGCAGCTACTCAGCCGTCCTCCCCTCACGCAACGCAAAAGAGTGAAGCGTGGGGAAAGTCCGTTGCCCAGCGGGGACCTCGTGGAGGTGAGCTGCCGGCTCTAGGAGCACGGGTCGTCATATCACATCACTGCTTGTGGCCTCAAATTCCCATATTTGAGTCTTTGGTTATAATACTGATTGTTTTTTATCCTTAAACTATATCTTTGGTATACTAATACTGTTCTTGTTGATGCTCTTCTTTGGTCTTGCTATTGCTTCTTAACCTATTCTCCTCTTCAATACTAGCGTTTGATCCTTATGTGTGACGGTCTTCTATCTCATGAATCCTTCTGTGGTCCACTTCCATTTCCCGTCTTCTTCTTTCTTCCTTCTTCTTTAGGATTCTCCTACATGCGTCGCTAAACCTATTGTAGACCTCTGGACTGCTGACCAGGACCTCGTGCGGAGGTGGCCATGGTTCGGAGATACTTCTTATGTAGTCCTTTAGTGCCATTCTACTATCTTCATGTTCTTCGCACTCAAACAGCAGGTGATCCGATGTCTCCTCCTCTCCGCAGGTGCATTCGGACGTGTCACATAGCCCAAACTTTCGCAGCTTCGAATTGAAGTCTCCGTGCGATGTCATAAACTGCGACGTATAATGATCGGCCTTGAACCACATGTTCATTTTCCTTCTGCTGATATCCGGGAAGTATTTATAGGTATGTCTCCCCTTGATGCTGCTTTGCCATCTTGTCTGCCATTTGTCCATGATTTTCTTTTGAAGATCTTTTATAACCTCATTGTCATTCTGACCGACATCATACCTTATGTCTTCGTACTCAAATGGCTGCTTTTTCCTGACCTTGTATTTATAATATCTTAGCAGGACTTCTAGGTCCAGAGGAAGTACACCGCAGATAACCTGCAGCGCCGCCGTCGATGTCGTAGCATACCCTGCTCATCCTTAACATCGGTGTCCTTTGGTAGCTTTGCATGCTCTCAAGCGTGCTTGTGGGCGCCAGCTCTCTCCAGGCCCCAACTGCATACAAGAGGACCGGCAGGAACACTCCCCCATAGAGCTGTTTTACGCAGCCAAAGGGGACACCCCACCTAGCCCTGCATACTACTGAGAGCCTGTCGAACAAAGTCTTAGCCTTTTTTCCTGCCAACTTGATGTGCTCCCGGATACTAGCGTTCTGGCCAAGCGTGACTCCAAGGTATTTCACCGTTCCTTTATATAGGATGCTCCTACCATCGAGCTTGATCGTTGGTGGTCTATTGCCACCTTTTCCTGGCTTTTTGAGAGAGCCCGCTACTGAGCCAGTAGTTTGTTTCAGGATCCTCTTCTTCGTACCCCTCTTGTTGCCCGTTTGGTTGCCTCGCTCTTTGAGCACAATCATTTCGGTCTTGGATTTGGAAATCTGGAGTCCCTGCCCACTGAACCAGTCCTTGATGACGTCTGTCATGGCTTGGCCACGTAGCTCAAGCTGTCTCCTGGATTCTCCCTTAATTAATATGACCAAGTCATCAGCATACATGTATGCGTCTCCATCGCTTTCATAGATTGTCCTCAGCAGTCCATCCGCGCACAAATTCCACATTAAGGGACCCAGTATTGATCCTTGCGGACAGCCCTTATCAAGCGCCATGTGAGCAGACTCATATTTTCCCAAAACTGACACCTTTCTTTCACTGAGGTAGCTCCTTATCAGTCTGTAGGTATTGACTGGGCAATTTCTTCTTGCTAGTTCGCCTAGCACACTACTCCATCGAAGATTGTCGAAAGCACCGGTAACATCGAAGAGAATCGCCAGCACTAGGTTGTGTGGCGACCCCTTCACGTCCCTCAGCACTTCCGATATCGCGTCCTCCGTGCTTCTACCTTCTTTATAGCCATACTGCCTGTCTGAGGCATGATTGGGGTCCATGTACATAGGCATGATGTTCCTGCTGATGAGCTTCTCCAAAACTTTACTTATTACTGAGAGGAGGCAGATGGGCCTATAGGACTTTGGGTCCTTCTCATCTTTCTCCTCAGACTTAAGAAGCATCCTCAGGCTGCCCTGCTTCCACCTGACTGGGAAGTAGCCCACATCCAGACATGCATTGTATAGGCGTACCAGTTCATCCATCTTCTTTGTTCTTGCAAAGGCCTTGATCATTTCAGGCTCCACGAGGTCCGAGCCAGGAGCTTTGTTGCTTTTGATCTGTCGTATGGCATTCAAGACTTGCCTTTTCGTCCAGCGTGGGTCTTCGTTACCTGTTCTGCTCTGTTCATATTCTCCCGCTTGTCCACCATCCTCCTCATCCGTCAGTCGAGAGCCAAAAAGCCCCTCCATGAGCGCCTGCATAGTATCAACCCACTTCATTGTAGGACCCGTCGGAGTCATGATGCTACTGGCCGCCCTAGTTGGCGTTATTTTCCTACTGAACATCTTATACACCATCCCATAACAATCCTCTTGACAGCAGTCCTCAACGAAGGTCTCCCAGCTCTTCTTTTTGGTTTGCTGTGCGATTTTCTTGTATCGTTTTAGTCTTGCGCGATATGCAGTTCTAGCTTGTGCTTTTCTCTCTGGATCAATTTCATTTTGCATATTTTTCCTGGCTCGATGCGTAAGGCGTTTTTCTTCTGTCAGCTGCTGCGTCCACCACGGCACCGACCTCTGATATGACTTCTTTTTTGGCATACTTTTACGTGCGGCTTCCATTATAGCCAGTGTAATTTGCTCCACACATTCATCAATGCTCTCTCTGTCCACTGGCACCGTAGCTTCAGGTGCGTTATCTAGATGGAGCCTGAAGGCAGACCATCTGGCTTTCCTCACATTAAATCTAGCTATATCTCCCTAACTTCCTCCGTGGCTCCCATAGTGAAGTAGATCGCTCTGTGATCGCTTGAAGTGGCGCCATCCAAGACAGTCCACTCGATTATCTTGCTTGCTAGCCTGTAGGTCGCTAGGGTGACATCTATGCTCTTGTTACCTCTATTAAAGGTGGGCAGTTGCTCACTTTTGTTGAGGACAAGCAAATTGAGACTCGTGATCATGTCTTCCACAGCCTCACCTCTTGCATCTGATCTTCTTGACTCGCACCATTCTTGACTCCACAGTGGTGACAGTGCATTCACATCGGAGCCGACAACCGTATCTTTGTTGCCTATCGCCTCAAACGCCAAGTAGAGCTGCCGCATGTAGGGCTCAATGGGATCCGACCACTGGCAATATAGCGAGATTGCATAAAAACCGCCCTCTGGTCCACTTATATACGCACACACACAGTGTCTTGTGCTAATGGATGTGAGCTTAACCGCCGTGTATCTTTTATCCGTAATGACAATACATGCCGCTGGTGTTTCTTCATTTTTATTTCCAGTTATGATGGTGTTGGAGTAAGATCCCAAGCTCATAACTTTATTTCCAATCGCATGAGGCTCCTGTATCAACAATACAGGAACTTCCAGTTCTTTTGCCTTCATGAGTAGTTCGGCCGAGGCCAGGGCACCCCTCCCAAGATTCGCCTGTAAGAACTTCAACTGTTTAGCCATAGTCGATACTACTACAGTATGCTTCTACAGCAGCCTTGTAGCTGGGACAGTTGTCTCCCACACTATGGTCACTTTTCTTTTTGAGCCTTTTGCATAGCGCACATGCTTTAGAGGTCTTATCTGGGCAGTCTTTGGTGGAGTGCTCTCCCGCACAGTAGCCACAGGTTTCAGTCGTCTCTCTACAGTTCTTGGCAATGTGCCATAGTCCTTGGCATTTGTAACACCTTGTTATCCTGGTGAAGTCATCCACCTTACATCTATAGATGCCAATATATATCTTGCCCAGGCCCTTCAGCCTTTTCCTGGCATCTGCTGTGACCTCGTAGACAAGATTAGCGGTCCCCTCACGTCCTCTGCCTGTCTTAAATTTGAGCTTCAGATCTTTATCTGTCGCGGTTGCACCCTCCCATACTTGTTCATTTTGCTGTATGATGGCGTTTGTGACATAGTCGTCATCATACTCCTTGGGAACATCATAGACTATCAGTCTAGGGGGTCTCTTAACTGTCTCAGAGAGTACAATCCCGTCCTTAGCCAGATCTGGTGCAATACTAAGAATAGTATCCAGATCTTTGCGTGTTTCGGCTTCCAAGAGAAGACTACCATCTCTTCTGGCTCTAATTGAGTTGACATGTACTTGGCTTTTCACAGGATCAAGATTTTGGGTGATCCTCTTCTTAAGTTCTGCCTGATCTTTTCCTTCACTTTTCATGATAGCAGTGAATGTCTTACGTGGTGCCTTTTTTTTGCCACTAGGGGCCTTTAATGGTGGAGTCTTCTTGGCAATGTCACTATACTGCTGCTTAGTTGCAGACAGTCGCGCTAGCTGCTGGCTCACCTGAGCCTTTTCTAGTTCCAGCTCTATCACTCGAGCGTGCAAATTTCTGTTATCCGTTGCCAAGTTCCACAATAAGTCCCAGGTAGACTGGTAAGATTCCTCAAGTTTGGAGTAATCCTGCTTGTTCAACTTAACTTTGTGTCATTAGTTGTCCACCAGGTCATGAAGGTCTTCCTGATCTCATCAAGCCTCACCTTCACAAGCCCCAGTAGATCATCAGGCTCAATTCCATCGTCATCGTCAGCTCTTCGTCGTTTGTTCGACTTTGAGCTTGAGATGCTGCTACTTCTCGATCTGTCTTTTCGGATATTGGTGATGTCACCTTTACGTTGTTCATCATCTAGGTTTAAGTTTGTCGGGAAGATGTTATTCCCATCGCGAGTTCTGCCCTCCCCAGAATCCATAGGGCTGACTCCGGCCACCGAGGCTTTCACTCGATAGTAACCGTGCACGGACTGGTTACCGTCTGGGGTAGTTTTGTTTTGGTTCTCGCTGCTCATTTTATACTTTTGTTTTTGGGTTGTTGTTAGCGGTTCCGTCAAGTGGCTGGCT
>JAPMIB010000099.1:135000-140000 GCA_034770305.1 Trichogramma dendrolimi
GAGGACACGCTGATTCCTTCAGTGTAGCGCGCGTGCGGCCCAGAACATCTAAGGGCATCACAGACCTGTTATTGCTCAATCTCGTGCGGCTAGACGCCGCCTGTCCCTCTAAGAAGATTAGTTTGTACGTCGGTAGTAAAAATTCCGCGGCCCAGAGGACCGGGAGTCTTCAAGATACCAAAAGTTACGCCTATTTAGCAGGCTAGAGTCTCGTTCGTTATCGGAATTAACCAGACAAATCGCTCCACCAACTAAGAACGGCCATGCACCACCACCCACCGAATCAAGAAAGAGCTATCAATCTGTCAATCCTTCCGGTGTCCGGGCCTGGTGAGGTTTCCCGTGTTGAGTCAAATTAAGCCGCAGGCTCCACTCCTGGTGGTGCCCTTCCGTCAATTCCTTTAAGTTTCAGCTTTGCAACCATACTTCCCCCGGAACCCAAAAGCTTTGGTTTCCCGGAAGCTGCCCGCCGAGTCATCGGAGGAACTTCGGCGGATCGCTAGCTGGCATCGTTTATGGTTAGAACTAGGGCGGTATCTGATCGCCTTCGAACCTCTAACTTTCGTTCTTGATTAATGAAAACATTTTTGGCAAATGCTTTCGCTTCTGTCCGTCTTGCGACGATCCAAGAATTTCACCTCTAACGTCGCAATACGAATGCCCCCATCTGTCCCTATTAATCATTACCTCGGGGTTCCGAAAACCAACAAAATAGAACCGAGGTCCTATTCCATTATTCCATGCACACATTATTCAGGCGAACATAGCCTGCTTTGAGCACTCTAATTTGTTCAAAGTAAACGTACCGGCCCACCTCGACACTCGATGAAGAGCACCGCGATGGGATATTAGCTGGGCCGTCCCGAAAGACTAAGCCCACCGGTAGGACGTCCCACAATCTGATCAGTTAAACATCGCGAGCGATGAACCGACAGCGTGGCACACAGATTCAACTACGAGCTTTTTAACCGCAACAACTTTAATATACGCTATTGGAGCTGGAATTACCGCGGCTGCTGGCGCCAGACTTGCCCTCCAATGGATCCTCGTTAAAGGATTTAAAGTGTACTCATTCCGATTACGGGGCCTCGGATGAGTCCCGTATCGTTATTTTTCGTCACTACCTCCCCTTGCCGGGAGTGGGTAATTTGCGCGCCTGCTGCCTTCCTTGGATGTGGTAGCCGTTTCTCAGGCTCCCTCTCCGGAATCGAACCCTGATTCCCCGTTACCCGTTACAACCATGGTAGGCGCAGAACCTACCATCGACAGTTGATAAGGCAGACATTTGAAAGATGCGTCGCCGGCACTGGGCCGTGCGATCAGCACAAAGTTATTCAGAGTCACCAAGGTAAACGGTGGACGAGCGAGCCCGCCACCGATTGGTTTTGATCTAATAAAAGCGTTCCTTCCATCTCTGGTCGGAACTCTGGTTCGCATGTATTAGCTCTAGAATTACCACAGTTATCCAAGTAAATGTGGGTACGATCTAAGGAACCATAACTGATTTAATGAGCCATTCGCGGTTTCACCTTAATTCGGCGTGCACTGAGACATGCATGGCTTAATCTTTGAGACAAGCATATGACTACTGGCAGGATCAACCAGGGAGCTTCGTGCTGAATCGACTGCGGGCCCGACCCGCCGCCGCCACCACAGCAGCAGCCACAGAGCCACAGAGCCGCAGAGCCACAGTCACTGACACACCGGCCGACACCAACAACAACACGCGGGTACGCTGCCTCTCTACTAGAGAGTGAGCGATTTAGCGTGGCCGATGGATGTGCGACGGTAGAGCAGCAGTAGCAGCAGTAGCAGCAAGCAGCAGCAGTAGCAGCAGCAGCAGCAGCAGCGACGAATCGTTGCGCAGATTTCATCGGCACGAGCACGAGCACGTCGTAGTTTAAAAACGAGCTCGTGCACGCGTCGAGTGTCGCATATAACGCCGAGCGGCCGCTTCGAGTGTTGGATTCTCCCCGCCTCAAATATCGAGAGTGAAGAACGACGCCCTAGGCGAGCCGCGCGACGACACGCTTTGTGTGACACAATTGACACGCGCTCGAAATAATGAAATTTCGTGGCACGTTTAAAAGTGCGTTCGAAAGTTTCGAGAGTTAAGCGCCGGTCGAGCCGTATAGCGCAACCGCTCGATCCACGCGCCAGGGCGGCGAGAACGAGCAGCGCACGACTGACGCGACGACTTAGTTCAATCAGATTCGACAGTCTCTCACGTTAGGCGATAAAGTACGAAACTTTGTTTTACCCGTCGCTAGACATGTGACATCTTGGTGCGGCAATCGACAATGCGATCGGCCTGTTATCGTGCGTGTGTGTATGTATAAAACAAAACACAACACGTATGACTGTATGTATTCTCGCTCGGTGTGAAACGAGTCGATGCTCGGTTATGATCTGTGCGACGACTGCGCAATGAGTGTCGAGATCCGCTAAGAGACGCCCAGGGCGCCCACCGCTTAAAGGGCCATTCGGTCTGAGACGCCGACCCGCGGTAATGCAGAGAACCCTCCCCAAAAGCCGAGGCTTGCGGGAGACGTTGTGTGTGTGAATGTGTACGAGGAGAGCAGCAGAGAGATTATCGATCGACGAGACACTGCTGGAGCCAGAGAGCGAACAGGGCCCAACACGACCAAGTTGGCGGCACGTCGTGCAGCAGCGGTGCTTACCAAGATGACATGACAACAATAATTGTGTGCCTTGTCTTGGTAGTGACTTGCTGACTTGCGCCTACACTATAGCCGCGAGGACCGCCGTTGCTTCGGCCGCCGCGCTCACCGTCTTCTCTCGTCCGGTGTACCCTCATGAAGGTACCACGGACTTTTGCCGGGATACTCCGAGCTGTCTAGGGCTTAACCCGTGGCCTTATGGGGCAAAGTATCTGCGTAGCGACTCGGCCGGGGTCGGCCAGACAAATGTACGAGCGTACGCTATCCGGCAGTCCTATCCTCGGCTCGGCTCGAAACCCGACTCGATCCTTGGCGCAGCGGCGGTCAGCGGCCTCCTCGGTCAGTCGCACCCCTCGGCTGGCCGAACTTCAGTCGGTGCAGCGGCACGATGCTGGCCAAGTCGTAGCACTGGTCGGGTCAACTCTAGTCGTAGCACTGGTCGGGTCAAACTCTAGTCGTAGCACTGGTCGGGTCAACTCTAGTCGGGCAGCGGCACGTCTCGGCCAAGTCGTAGCACTGGTCGGGTCACACTCTAGTCGTAGCACTGGGTCGGGTCACACCTAGTCGGTGCAGCGGCACGATCCTCGGCCAAGTCGTAGCACTGGTCGGGTCACACTCTAGTCGTAGCACTGGTCGGGTCACACTCTAGTCGTGCAGCGGCACGATCGGCCAAGTCGTAGCACTTGGTCGGGTCAACTCTAGTCGTAGCACTGGGTCGGGTCAAACTCTAGTCGTAGCACTGGTCGGGTCACACTCTAGTCGTGCAGCGGCACGATCCTCGGCCAAGTCGTAGCACTTGGTCGGGTCAAACTCTAGTCGTAGCACTGGTCGGGTCAAACTCTAGTCGTAGCACTGGTCGGGTCAAACTCTAGTCGTAGCACTCGGTCGGGTCAAACTCTAGTCGTAGCACTGGGTCGGGTCACTCTAGTCGGTGCAGCGGCACGATGCTCGGCCAAGTCGTAGCACTTGGTCGGGTCACACTCTAGTCGTAGCACTGGGTCGGGTCACACTCTAGTCGTAGCACTGGGTCGGGTCACACTCTAGTCGTAGCACTGGGTCGGGTCAAACTCTAGTCGTAGCACTCGGTCGGGTCAAACTCTAGTCGTAGCACTGGGTCGGGTCACACTCTAGTCGGTGCAGCGGCACGATCCTCGGCCAAGTCGTAGCACTTGGTCGGGTCACACTCTAGTCGTAGCACTGGGTCGGGTCACACTCTAGTCGTAGCACTGGGTCGGGTCAACTCTAGTCGTAGCACTGGTCGGGTCACACTCTAGTCGTAGCACTGGTCGGGTCAAACTCTAGTCGTAGCACTTGGTCGGGTCAAACTCTAGTCGTAGCACTCGGTCGGGTCAAAATCTAGTCGTAGCACTGGGTCGGGTCACACTCTAGTCGGTGCAGCGGCACGATCCTCGGCCAAGTCGTAGCACTTGGTCGGGTCACACTCTAGTCGTAGCACTGGGTCGGGTCACACTCTAGTCGTAGCACTGGGTCGGGTCACACTCTAGTCGTAGCACTCGGCCGAGCTCACTTGACGATCGATGATTGTCAATGTCCATACGCATTACTTGCGATCTCTCGCAGTCCTCGCACTTGTGCCGTAAAGGCAACTCGGCCACGAGATAAGCACCAAGTCCATACGCATTACTTGCCATCTCTCGCAGTCCTCGCACTTGTGCCGTAAAGGCAACTTGGACAAGGGATACGCATCAAGTCCATACGCATTGCTCGCGCGATCTTCGACGGTAATTAGGAGATAGGGACAGTGGGAATCTCGTTAAACGGATCCGGGACAGGTGGCCTAGCTCGAGCCAGCTGGTGGTCGTATTAAGCAGCTATCATCTACTCCCGCCGTTTACCCGCGCGCATCGTGGCGGTCTCGGCATTCGTCGAAACAAGCGGTCCTCGCACTTTTCCCGTAAAGGCAACTCGGCCACGAGATAAGCACCAAGTCCATACGCATTACTTGCGATCTCTCGCAGTCCTCGCACTTGTGCCGTAAAGGCAACTTGGACAAGGGATACGCATCAAGTCCATACGCATTACTTGCCATCTCTCGCAGTCCTCGCACTTGTGCCGTAAAGGCAACTCGGCCACGAGATAAGCACCAAGTCCATACGCATTACTTGCGATCTCTCGCAGTCCTCGCACTTGTGCCGTAAAGGCAACTCGGCCACGAGATAAGCACCAAGTCCATACGCATTACTTGCCATCTCTCGCAGTCCTCGCACTTGTGTCGTAAAGGCAACTTGGACAAGGGATACGCATCAAGTCCATACGCATCGCTCGCGCGATCTTCGACGGTAATTAGGAGATAGGGAC
>JAPMIB010000099.1:145000-152500 GCA_034770305.1 Trichogramma dendrolimi
TTCACCCTTACCACCGGGTCTCTGCCGAAGGAGAGATCACCCTTCAGCAGCATGACCGTTGTCTTGTCCCCGGAAACCTGCACACCGTATTTCTCCCCCCATTGAAAAACAGCAGCCATCTCCTCTTTTATTTTGCGGACCAGCTGCTCTCTCGTGCCTGCCTCGATAAGAAGGGTCAGGTCATCAGCAAACGCTGCAAACCCCACTCCTCGTTCCTCCAGGCACCACAGAAGCTCGTCCATGCAGAGGTTCCATATGATTGGCCCCCCCACCGAGCCCTGCGGACAGCCTCTCCGAACATCCCGCCACACGCACTCACCACTTTCACTCAACATGCATACTCGCCTATCCCTGAAGTAACTTACCCAAATTCCCAATTCCTTCCCCGTCAAACCCAATTCCCTAAATTTCGAAATAATTTTGCCCCACTTTAAATTGTCAAATGCCCCTTTAAAATCTACAAAGACCCCACCCACAATATGTATAATTTGACCCATCCCTGTATTCCCTAATCTTCCACCACACATCCTCCGTACTCCTGCCCTCCCTGAACCCATACTGCCCTTCATTCCACCCTTCTCCCTTTGCTCGCGTTAGCCTGCCAATCATGATCCGCTCTAATACCTTGCTCCATCCGTTGAGCAGGCTCACCGGTCTATAGGAGCGCGGCATCGACGGATCCTTGTCAGGGGCCTTTAACAGCGTCACCACCCTAGCTTCCTTCCAAGTCGTCGGGAAGCAGCCTTCCCTTAGGCAGCTGTCGAGCATCTCCTTGATGAACGATGGTATAGCACTCCATGCAGCCCTGAGGACCTCGTTTCTGAAGCCATCCAGGCCGGGAGCCTTTTTATTTCCCAACCGTGACATAGCCAACCCCAACTCCTCCCAACCACACTCACTCCATTCCTCCTGCCGTTCCTGTACTTCGTTCCTCCACGCCACATCGTTATCTTCCGGGAAGAACTCCCGAAGAAGGACGTTCGCGCTATCCTCCCACGTTCTGGTATACTCATTTCCGACCCTTAGGCTAGCCAGCCCTCGGCCGTTCCCACCAGAACGCAGGATTCTCGCGACGCCGCCCCAAGGGTCCCTATTTCCCTCCTCACTGACATAATTCCGCCAGTCCTGCCTTTTCGAGTCAGCCAACATACGCTTGTAGGTGTTCAACTCCTCTTTGTAGCTTCGACAGGCCTCTTCCTGATCCTCCCTGCGGCTGCCTAACGCAGCTCTCACCCGCTGATAACCCTTTCTGAGCCCTCTAACTCTCCTCTTTGCTCTTTCCAGGTCTTCCGACCACCAAACTACTCTTTTCTTTCTGGAGCAGTCCCTCTTTTTCAGGCACTCATTGCAGGCCTGGGTCAGCCACCCATCCACCTGGCGTACCTTTTCCTCTGCAGTCATGCCAAAGTATGCGCCAAAGCCCAGTGCTTCAGCACTCTCTTGCAGAGATGTCGCTAAGCCAGCCCATCTTGCTTCAGCAAGGAACCAGCAGCGACTCTCCACTCTGTCATCATTGCGCCGACACAATTCCGATATACGCAAGTATATCGGGTTGTGGTCGGATAAACCACTATCCTCTCTCAATGACCACGTTATCTCTCCACCGTTCCAACCTTTAGCCAGAGTCACATCTATGTCACTCTGGCCATGTGCCCCACTGAAGGTGTATGCGTCCGTCGGAGTATTCAAGATGTCCATGGCTTTCTCTCCAATCCAGTACACCAGCTCTTCAGCTCTCTCACGGTTGTCCCTCGTCCTACCGCTCGGCTTGCTGAACCAAAGGTCCGAGCAGGCATTCGCATCAATCGCGATCAGGACCTTATCCTGCCGACTTACACCCAATATCTCGGACATGAAGTCGAGAGCACCCTGGACCGGCCTACGCAGCTGCATGTAGATGGATGCCACGTAGACACCACCACACCCAGCATCCAACCACACACACACACCCCACTCACTCCTGCAGACAAGGACCGCCTCAATCCCTTCACCTACCACGACCACCGCAGCTTTACCCCCTACACTAACAAATGGTCTGAAACGACCAGGCAGGCCACAAATCCTGTCCTGGTAGTACCACGGCTCCTGGAGCAGCAGCACATCAACACTATCTCGATAAGCCAGGTCACCAAGATCATGCATGACATGCCTCGCACCCTGGCAGTTGAGCTGCACCACCCTCATGCCCCCTGCTTCACCGTTCACTCTGTCCTCTCTCTCCATTTTTCACGCCTACGCCTCGCCTCCGGGCACGTCTCCGACCACGTTGAGTGCTCTCCTCTCTCCCCTTTCTCCTTGCAGACTGCACATCCTACCGGTTTTTGTGCAGTCCTTCCTAAGGTGTCCCTCCTCACCACAATTCCCACACCTCGCCTGCTTTTTGCAGTCCTTCGCTTTGTGCGCGAAGCCATAGCATTTGAGACAGCGCAGAGTCTTCTCAAAGATGGACACCCTATGTGCCTCCCAGCCAACAAAGACCCTGCCCTTCTCCAGCATAACATCCCTTATGCGTGGTGACACCTCAAGGACAGCGCTACATTGCTCCTTATCCCGCCTCCCAATTTTCATTTTCACTCGGGCCTTGCCCTCAAACTCGTGGGCAGGAACCTCATCTACAAGGTTCCTGTGCCAGATCTCATCGAGCAGCCGATCATCCTCCATTTCACGGTCAATGCCCTTCACTTCTACAAGTGGCGGGAATTTTCTCTCCTTTTGGGCTTTGATGCCCAAATCTTTGAGCCTTTGGTCGCGAAGCAGGACTTGCCTGTCCTCCTCAGTAGCCAGCTCCATCATCACCTTCCCTCCTCTCATCTCCCTCACCTTCTCAACCCTAGCAGTCACTGAGCTGCTCAGCTCCTTAAGGCTGTTCTGCAGCTGGCCTTTATTCATCTCCCCGGACCCCTGCAGAACGACCGCATACGTGGGTTTCCTAACCTTCTCACGCTGTCCTTCGCCTGTCCATTCCTCGGAGCAGCGGCGTCAGGACGGCTACCATGTCCAATCTCTCCACCAGTTCCACTTTTCATCGCTATCCACAGCCTCTCAGCCAACTCCTCCTTTTCCTCGAGTCGAGTCCTCAACATGGCATTCTCTACAACAAGCCTGCTGACGAGATTTTGCATCTTGCGGACTCGAATCCCAACCTGCGCCGAAGCGAACTTAGCGATCTTCGCATCATCCCTCGCCATGTAGAGCGCCAAGTCATCCATGAGCTCGCTCATCTCGGTCGCAGGGTCCACCTGCCTCAGATCCGGCTGATTCATTCCTTCCTTACTCCTCCTCTTCTTCATGTTATTGGAGATAACATTCTGGACCCTAGGATCCAGACTGTACGTCTCCTCCAACCCATCCACCGATTCGCCGGCCACGTCTACACCACCATCGTTAGGCTTAGTCCTTTTGGACTCTAAGTCGTCCAGCGAAGGAGGCTGCCCAAACTCATCGGGACGAGTCCTCTTAGCGCTCTCCTCGGTATACTCCATCCCGAGCTCAGAGTCAACAGAGGGCAACGACAGATCCGCCTTGTCCGAACCTGACCTGCTCCGAACAACCCCAGCTGCCGCCGCGGCCGCAGCTACCGAATCAGCAAGACGCTGAGCAGCGATCCTCTCTTCCCTCAGCCTTCTTTCTCTCTGCGCCTGCGTCTCCTTACCGGCTTTATTAATAACAACAGATGGAAGCAGGGACTTCCTTACCGGCGGCGGCTTCTTATAACTCTCCCCCTGACCCGTAGTTTTACGGAATTCGCGATTCTTGCTCCCCCCAGAATCTGAGGAGCTGCCACTAGCGACCGGGGCTTTCACCCGATACGAGCTAGGGGTGGATTCAGGCACTTGTGTGCCCTTACCACCTGGGGTAGTTTCGTATTTAGTTTCGCTCATTTCATAATAGTTTTTTAGGGGTTGGTCGTTGTTAGCGGAACCGGTGAATGGCTGGCTTGCCACCCACCAGAACTCGGGCCCCCTCGCTGCGGCAAAGCCACGACCATGAGGGGGAGTAGATAGGGACAGTGGGAATCTCGTTAATCCATTCATGCGCGTCACTAATTAGATGACGAGGCATTTGGCTAAAAAAAAAAAATTCTCTCTTTATTTACTATTACATATACGGTGTTACATATTATTTTTACTATTTTTTTGTACAGAGATCATTATGCTTTTTGTAGGTGTTATGGGCAAGCAGTACCCGGATGATTGACCATCGACCACACTCCCCGTCACGTGACGGAAGTCGAGTTCGCGAAGTCCCTGTGTGCGATGGATCCACCAATCAGTGTTCTCGTCGATATTATCGTTAGGTCGCGGCCGTTGACAGTTCCCAGGGCTAGCAGGTCTAGGGCTGATCTTCGTCCCCATACCCCTCTCCATGAGAGGACTACTGGTAAGTGCCTGATGTTGGTGGCTCCAGTTTCCTGGGTGATGTAGCGTGAGATCTCTGGGAGTGTGCTGTACTTACGGATCTTCTCGTGTCGCACCCAATCGAGGTCGACTTGATCGCCGGCATTTGGACGTCAAGAACGATCCGAGGTTTCCATGGTTGCTACTAAGTCCGGCTTCCGCAGGCCGATCGATGTTGAGATGTGCGGCTCTCTCCTCAGTTCAAAATCCCTGGCGGGTCAAGCTTCTGCAGATGAAGTTGGCAACGGCGTCATGGCGCTTATACGCGCGGCATGCGCTCTCGGGCATATTTGCAGGACGTGGTTGTTGGTTTCCTGCGCCCGGCAGCCAGCTCTACACTGGCGATCTCCGTGCCGCCCTCTCGTGAGTCTCGAGCGTGTTGGTAGTGCTCGATACGTACCCTGTGGCAAGCTATATAGTCTTTGCCACTTAACAAGGCCGTACCGTCGGAGACCACGAGTGCTGCCCGCTGGTGTGCAGGAATCCTTCAGCGCGCGGCCCTCTATTGAGCTGTGCAGCAGTCTTGCCCATCTCTTACCGATGTTGTTGGTGTTCTGCAGGACGATGGACCGTCGGTAAGGCGCCTCTCACACAGAGCAATTTCTCTTTTCACGTAGACGGAGCTGAAGTCCTCACTCGTGTTGCTGGTGTTGTCGTCTGCGTTGTCGCTCTCGATCTGGCTAAGCCAGCCGCGCAGCCGCGCAAGCCTGAGAGAAGGCGCCATCCATCTTGTCGATGGAATCCCGAGTCCTCCATCAGCGACCGGCGCGTGAAAGTATCCGGTGGGGGTATCGTTCGGTAGTGCCAGCCATTGTCTTACGAAGGCTCGCGTCATTATATCGACACGAGTCAGCTCGGATGGTAGTGTTTCCCAGCGTCATCGCGTGATAAATTCTTGGCAGAGCGAAGAACTTAAGTGCGAATAGACGCTGTTGTGGCTTGAGTGGCGCCTTCGCAAGACGCTGCGGGAGGAGAAGGCTGATCTTGCTCGCCGAGTCGAATTTTCTCCTACCTTGGGCCGAGATACAATACCCAGATACGTCCACGTGTCTTCGCTAGTGAGAGCGCGAATCTGCTGGCCATGACGCGGTAATGTTGCTCCGCATCGACGACAGTCTTCTTGGCTGGCCGAGACCTCTGATGGTTAAGGAATGGCACTTAGAGGAATTCACTCTAAGTCCGCATTCTGCCAAGATGATGCCGTGTGATCCAGCAGCTTTTGCAGGCCAGCCGGAGTTTGTGCCAGCAAACAGATCATCCGCAAAGGCCATGGCCCTGATGGTACGGCCGCAGAAGGGGACGCCACACTCAGTTGGAAGGGAGCGGAGGAGGTGATCAATCACGATGTTAATAGGACCGGGGAGAGGGGATCTCCCTGTTTCACCCCCCTCGTAGGACGAATTGGAGTGAGGTCCATTGATCACCCGTAAGTGTGGTCGTGCCGTCTTCGTAGAACTTCTGCAGGTAACGAATCATGGGTGGCGGTAAACCAGCCGCTCCTCCGCACTTCATGATTGCAGAATGTTCCACGCTATCGAAGGCCTTTGCGAGGTCCAGAGTCGCGATGGAGGCAGACTTGAATCTCTCGTAGCGGCTCCTAAGTATTGCGTCCAGCAGCATGGTGTTATCGCGGCAGCCGTCAACCGGAGCGAAAGGCACGCTGAGAGTCATCGAGATTGAGAAGGGAGTCCGCTCGTATCGCCAGAATTCGGTGGAAGAGGCGAGTAAGTGACGAAGTGACGGTGATAGGCCGGAATTCCCCGGGGTCCTGAGCACCGGCTTTCTTCGGGATGAAGATCGTGCGGGCAAGGTAAATTCCGGGGGAGCCTTTCGCTAGCAGGAAGAGATTGAATCCTGACCATGACTCCGAGTGGAATGGCCCGTAGTTGGCGCGATGTTAAGCCATCGGGTCCAGGTGAGACGGCCAATGATGGTCTTGCCGCTCGTACTCGTCCGGTGTAATCGGCGCCCACAGCTCGAGCAGGGGGGCCTGAAAGTGCAGAACAGATGGAGATGTGTTCACTGGTGGTTGTGTGAACACGGTGGACCAGTATTCCTCCATCCTCTGGCGTGGCGGCTGTTGGATTTCGTCGCACGCATCATCAAGTATGGCTCTGGTACACCTCGTTCTGCTTGACTTCCAGTGCCTCTGTGTGATGGCATAGTCCCTTCTTCTTTTCCTCTTGTTAGAGACACGCCTGGCTGGAGCTTGGATGTTGAAGTCTCTTCTCGCACGTTGGTGAAATTGTTTGGCGGGGAGAACTGCCCTGAGGTAGAGGGAGAGATCTTGGAAGATCTCCTCTTTTGGCGCTGTTGTCGCCCGGAGCAAAAGCCCCGACAGTCGCTCCCCCTGGAAGCCGGCGAAGCCGGTATGGTGGGAGACTCGTACAAGTACTCGACGAGTCTCCCCGCAAACCCCCGGGCTCTTCCACCGACGGAGTCGGGGTCAAGGGGGGGGTGGATGTTGTTGTAGGGGGAGCTTGTGCCGGCGCTTTTAATAGCGCCACAATTCTTGCCACCTCGGCCTTATGCCAGCGTTCTTACGTTGACCTTGATGGCCTCCAGTGACCGGGCTGGGAACTCCTCTGCCAGAGCTTTGTTGATGAAGCGAACGTTCCCCACCGTCATCTCCGCCTCTCGTCTTGCCTCAGGGCAACCTCCCTCCGTCCCATCTTGGCTTAGACGCGTTGTTGTTGGTGGCGGCGATGATGCGGGCGTCGTTCCAGGCTCTGTGGGAGTTGATGGTGCTGCCCTCTACCTTGTTGGTTAGGAAGGTCCTGTCGCACGTCGGGAACTCGCAGTGGAAGTGGTTGGTTGGTCGGTTGGAACGGCCCCGTCTGTGGAGGGGTCGCTTGCTTCCGAGGCAATTCTTCTTCGATTTGGGCCAACCAGAAGAGTCGGTGGGGTGGCAACCCCAAGGACCCTGTTTCGCTGAGACTCCGTTGACTACTCTGGTAGCCTGGGAACACCCCCCGAGAGGCGGAGTCACGCTAGCCCGTGTGTATCAATTCACGGGCTTGTTCCCATCCCCTGCCAAGTAAGCCGTTAGATGGCTCTGAAAAATCGGATCTGCTGCGGAAAATTCCAACGGCAACGAAATCGT
>JAPMIB010000099.1:160000-165000 GCA_034770305.1 Trichogramma dendrolimi
GGTCGGGTCAAACTCTAGTCGTAGCACTTGGTCGGGTCAAACTCTAGTCGTTGCACTTGGTCGGGTCAAACTCTAGTCGTAGCACTCGGTCGGGTCAAACTCTAGTCGTAGCACTCGGTCGGGTCAAACTCTAGTCGTAGCACTGGGTCGGGTCACACTCTAGTCGGTGCAGCGGCACGATCCTCGGCCAAGTCGTAGCACTTGGTCGGGTCACACTCTAGTCGTAGCACTGGGTCGGGTCACACTCTAGTCGTAGCACTTGGTCGGGTCAAACTCTAGTCGTAGCACTCGGCTGGCCGAACTTCAGTCGGTGCAGCGGCACGATGCTTGGCCAAGTCGTAGCACTCGGTCGGGTCAAACTCTAGTCGTAGCACTGGGTCGGGTCACACTCTAGTCGGTGCAGCGGCACGATCCTCGGCCAAGTCGTAGCACTTGGTCGGGTCACACTCTAGTCGTAGCACTGGGTCGGGTCACACTCTAGTCGGTGCAGCGGCACGATCCTCGGCCAAGTCGTAGCACTTGGTCGGGTCACACTCTAGTCGTAGCACTGGGTCGGGTCACACTCTAGTCGGTGCAGCGGCACGATCCTCGGCCAAGTCGTAGCACTTGGTCGGGTCACACTCTAGTCGTAGCACTCGGTCGGGTCACACTCTAGTCGTAGCACTCGGTCGGGTCAAACTCTAGTCGTAGCACTCGGTCGGGTCAAACTCTAGTCGTAGCACTGGGTCGGGTCACACTCTAGTCGGTGCAGCGGCACGATCCTCGGCCAAGTCGTAGCACTTGGTCGGGTCACACTCTAGTCGTAGCACTGGGTCGGGTCACACTCTAGTCGGTGCAGCGGCACGATCCTCGGCCAAGTCGTAGCACTTGGTCGGGTCACACTCTAGTCGTAGCACTGGGTCGGGTCACACTCTAGTCGTAGCACTGGGTCGGGTCACACTCTAGTCGGTGCAGCGGCACGATGCTTGGCCAAGTCGTAGCACTGGGTCGGGTCACACTCTAGTCGTAGCACTCGGCCGAGCTCACTTGACGATCGATGATTGTCAATGTCCATACGCATTACTTGCGATCTCTCGCAGTCCTCGCACTTGTGCCGTAAAGGCAACTTGGACAAGGGATACGCATCAAGTCCATACGCATTGCTCGCGCGATCTTCGACGGTAATTAGGAGATAGGGACAGTGGGAATCTCGTTAAACGGATCCGGGACAGGTGGTCTAGCTCAAGCCAGCTGGTGGTCGTATTAAGCAGCTATCATCTACTCCGCCGTTTACCCGCGCGCATCGTGACGGTCTCGGCATTCGTCGAAACAAGCGGTCCTCGCACTTTTCCCGTAAAGGCAACTGGGCCACGAGATAAGCACCAAGTCCATACGCATTACTTGCGATCTCTCGCAGTCCTCGCACCTTCTTACGCGAGAGCCAACGTCACGACGAGAGTGGCACCAAGTCCATACGCATCACTTGGCATCTCTCGCAGTCCTCGCACCTTCTTACGCGAGAGCCAACGTCACGACGAGAGAGTGGCACCAAGTCCATACGCATCACTTGGCATCTCTCGCAGTCCTCGCACCTTCTTACGCGAGAGCCAACGTCACGACGAGAGTGGCACCAAGTCCATACGCATCACTTGGCATCTCTCGCAGTCCTCGCACTTGTGCCGTAAAGGCAACTCGGCCACGAGATAAGCACCAAGTCCATACGCATTACTTGCGATCTCTCGCAGTCCTCGCACTTGTGCCGTAAAGGCAACTCGGCCACGAGATAAGCACCAAGTCCATACGCATTGCTCGCGCGATCTTCGACGGTAATTAGGAGATAGGGACAGTGGGAATCTCGTTAAACGGATCCGGGACAGGTGGTCTAGCTCAAGCCAGCTGGTGGTCGTATTAAGCAGCTATCATCTACTCCCGCCGTTTACCCGCGCGCATCGTGACGGTCTCGGCATTCGTCGAAACAAGCGGTCCTCGCACTTTTCCCGTAAAGGCAACTGGGCCACGAGATAAGCACCAAGTCCATACGCATTACTTGCGATCTCTCGCAGTCCTCGCACCTTCTTACGCGAGAGCCAACGTCACGACGAGAGTGGCACCAAGTCCATACGCATCACTTGGCATCTCTCGCAGTCCTCGCACTTGTGCCGTAAAGGCAACTTGGACAAGGGATACGCATCAAGTCCATACGCATTGCTCGCGATCTCTTGCAGTCCTCGCACTTTTCCCGTAAGGCAACTCGGCCACGAGATAAGCACCAAGTCCATACGCATCTCTTGCCATCTCTCGCAGTCCTCGCACTTGTGCCGTAAAGGCAACTCGGCCACGAGATAAGCACCAAGTCCATACGCATTACTTGCGATCTCTCGCAGTCCTCGCACTTGTGCCGTAAAGGCAACTCGGCTACGAGATAAGCACCAAGTCCATACGCATCACTTGCCATCTCTCGCAGTCCTCGCACTTGTGCCGTAAGGGCAACTTTGACAAGGGATACGCATCAAGTCCATACGCATTGCTTGCCCGATGTTCGACGGTAAACAGGAGATAGGGACAGTGGGAATCTCGTTAAACGGATCCGGGACAGGTGGCCTAGCTCGAGCCAGCTGGTGGTCGTATTAAGCAGCTATCATCTACTCCCGCCGTTTACCCGCGCGCATCGTGACGGTCTCGGCATTCGTCGAAACAAGCGGTCCTCGCACTTTTCCCGTAAAGGCAACTCGGCCACGAGATAAGCACCAAGTCCATACGCATTACTTGCGATCTCTCGCAGTCCTCGCACATTCTTATGCGAGAGCCAACGTCACGACGAGAGTGGCACCAAGTCCATACGCATCACTTGCCATCTCTCGCAGTCTTCGCACTTGTGCCGTAAAGGCAACTTGGACAAGGGATACGCATCAAGTCCATACGCATTGCTCGCGCGATCTTCGACGGTAATTAGGAGATAGGGACAGTGGGAATCTCGTTAAACGGATCCGGGACAGGTGGTCTAGCTCAAGCCAGCTGGTGGTCGTATTAAGCAGCTATCATCTACTCCCGCCGTTTACCCGCGCGCATCGTGACGGTCTCGGCATTCGTCGAAACAAGCGGTCCTCGCACTTTTCCCGTAAAGGCAACTGGGCCACGAGATAAGCACCAAGTCCATACGCATTACTTGCGATCTCTCGCAGTCCTCGCACTTGTGCCGTAAAGGCAACTCGGCCACGAGATAAGCACCAAGTCCATACGCATTACTTGCGATCTCTTGCAGTCCTCGCACTTGTGCCGTAAAGGCAACTCGGCCACGAGATAAGCACCAAGTCCATACGCATTACTTGCGATCTCTCGCAGTCCTCGCACCTTCTTACGCGAGAGCCAACGTCACGACGAGAGTGGCACCAAGTCCATACGCATCACTTGGCATCTCTCGCAGTCCTCGCACTTGTGCCGTAAAGGCAACTTGGACAAGGGATACGCATCAAGTCCATACGCATTGCTCGCGATCTCTTGCAGTCCTCGCACTTTTCCCGTAAAGGCAACTCGGCCACGAGATAAGCACCAAGTCCATACGCATCTCTTGCCATCTCTCGCAGTCCTCGCACTTGTGCCGTAAAGGCAACTCGGCCACGAGATAAGCACCAAGTCCATACGCATTACTTGCGATCTCTCGCAGTCCTCGCACTTGTGCCGTAAAGGCAACTCGGCCACGAGATAAGCACCAAGTCCATACGCATCACTTGCCATCTCTCGCAGTCCTCGCACTTGTGCCGTAAGGGCAACTTTGACAAGGGATACGCATCAAGTCCATACGCATTACTTGCGATCTCTCGCAGTCCTCGCACTTGTGCCGTAAAGGCAACTTGGACAAGGGATACGCATCAAGTCCATACGCATTGCTCGCGCGATCTTCGACGGTAATTAGGAGATAGGGACAGTGGGAATCTCGTTAAACGGATCCGGGACAGGTGGTCTAGCTCAAGCCAGCTGGTGGTTATTAAGCAGCTATCATCTACTCCCGCCGTTTACCCGCGCGCATCGTGACGGTCTCGGCATTCGTCGAAACAAGCGGTCCT
This sequence comes from Trichogramma dendrolimi, assembly GCA_034770305.1. Taxonomy (NCBI): domain Eukaryota; kingdom Metazoa; phylum Arthropoda; class Insecta; order Hymenoptera; family Trichogrammatidae; genus Trichogramma; species Trichogramma dendrolimi. The sequence continues at coordinate 164,044 of JAPMIB010000099.1, forward strand.
CGCACTTTTCCCGTAAAGGCAACTGAGCCACGAGATAAGCACCAAGTCCATACGCATTACTTGCGATCTCTCGCAGTCCTCGCACCTTCTTACGCGAGAGCCAACGTCACGACGAGAGTGGCACCAAGTCCATACGCATCACTTGGCATCTCTCGCAGTCCTCGCACCTTCTTACGCGAGAGCCAACGTCACGACGAGTGGCACCAAGTCCATACGCATCACTTGGCATCTCTCGCAGTCCTCGCACCTTCTTACGCGAGAGCCAACGTCACGACGAGAGTGGCACCAAGTCCATACGCATCACTTGGCATCTCTCGCAGTCCTCGCACTTGTGCCGTAAAGGCAACTCGGCCACGAGATAAGCACCAAGTCCATACGCATTACTTGCGATCTCTCGCAGTCCTCGCACTTGTGCCGTAAAGGCAACTCGGCCACGAGATAAGCACCAAGTCCATACGCATTGCTCGCGCGATCTTCGACGGTAATTAGGAGATAGGGACAGTGGGAATCTCGTTAAACGGATCCGGGACAGGTGGTCTAGCTCAAGCCAGCTGGTGGTCGTATTAAGCAGCTATCATCTACTCCCGCCGTTTACCCGCGCGCATCGTGACGGTCTCGGCATTCGTCGAAACAAGCGGTCCTCGCACTTTTCCCGTAAAGGCAACTGGGCCACGAGATAAGCACCAAGTCCATACGCATTACTTGCGATCTCTCGCAGTCCTCGCACTTGTGCCGTAAAGGCAACTCGGCCACGAGATAAGCACCAAGTCCATACGCATTACTTGCCATCTCTCGCAGTCCTCGCACTTGTGCCGTAAAGGCAACTCGGCCACGAGATAAGCACCAAGTCCATACGCATTACTTGCCATCTCTCGCAGTCCTCGCACTTGTGCCGTAAAGGCAACTCGGCCACGAGATAAGCACCAAGTCCATACGCATTACTTGCGATCTCTCGCA
>JAPMIB010000099.1:170000-177500 GCA_034770305.1 Trichogramma dendrolimi
TAGACGATCTCACGCTAAAAGCGCGTGAGATGAAGTCAGTCAGTTCATGAAAGGACCCTTCCGAGGACAGGACCCCCGACAAGTCAAAGGTATTGTCAGGCCGAAGCCTTACCCCCAACTCATCGAGGTCCCTGAAAGCCTCGTATCGCGGACAGTGTACCAGCAAATGCCGCCAGTCCTCAACTGCACCGCATTCGCAAAGTGGGCTAGGGGCTCGATTAATCTTATGCTGATACCAGTTGAGACCACCTTTGCCTGTGAGGATGTAGCCAACAAGCCACCCCACATTCAGCCACTCGGACCACTCACGCGAGATCCTCACGTCAGGGGCAAACTCAAAAGTGACTCTACCCCTGTCGGAGGACTCCCAAGCTTGCTGCCATCTGTTCATGACCTCCTCGTCACATTTGGCGAGAAGGCTCTGGACACCTGACCCGTCATCGGCGATCAAATCGAGATCGTCGAGAGCGAGTCCACGCCTGACTCTGTACTTTGTGCGTCGCATGAGGCACCGCAAGTCCCACGGCGGAGAGCCGGCCAAGACCTGCATCGCCACCGTGGGAACCGCATGACACACCTTCATGCACGCACCCAGAACCACTCTTTGGCACCTGATGAGCTCTTCTCTCATGGATTTCGCCCTGAGAGCCTCACCCCAGGCACCCGCTCCATAAAGAGCTATCGCCTCGAAAATCCCCTTAATCCAAACCGGGCCACCCTGTCTTGTACGCCCCAACTCTTACGCAAGACGCGGCGGAGACCGCCAAGCCGAGACGTCAGTTTCTCGCGCAGCTCCCTTACATGCGTGGTGAAGCTTAGACGCTCACCGATCACGCATCCGAGCAGTTTCGCCTCAGTCGTATACGCGACCCATTTAGGAGTGCCATCTCTCACTACCTTTACGCTCCTTGATTTGACTTGGTACGTGCCTTTTAGGAGTATCAGCTGAGTCTTCTCCTCCGAGACGTCGACCCCGTATTTGTCGCTCCACTTGTAAAACTCCTTGAGCACCGACTCGACACCCGCTTCTACACGGGCCCGCGAGTCGCCTTGTATGAGACAGGTGGTATCGTCTGCATACGCGACAGTCGGGATGCCCAAGTCATTTAGTCGGCGGAGCAACTCGTCCAGGGCCAGGTTCCAAAGGATGGGACCGCCAATAGAGCCCTGCGGGCAGCCGCGCTGTAGGTCGCGCCAACACCTTAAGTCGCCTCCTCTGTTCGCCACGAAAACTCTTCTATTGCAGAAGAAGCTCTGCCATAGGGAGAAGTCGTGGTCACTCATGCCTGTTTCCTTTAGTCGATTCAAGATACGGGGCCAACTCAGAAAGTCGAAGGCTCCCTTGAAATCGACCAAGAGGGCAGCGACGTAAGTGTAACGACTCGATCTCACCATACCAAACAGATCTGTTAGAAGATCCTCGGTACTCTTACCCTTACGAAAACCGTACTGCCTTTCGCACCAAAGGCCGCTCATGATGTTGTTGAGCCTGCCTACCATCAGTATCTCTAGTACCTTACTCATGCCATTGAGAAGACTGATGGGTCTGTACGATCTTGCCTTACTGGGGTCTTTGCCGTTCCCTTTGTATAGCACGACAATGCGGGCGACTTTCCATTCGTCGGGGAATACCCCCCTCTGCAGACACTTGTCAAGCAACACCTTAATGAAACACGGGATCGCACGCCAAATCTCGCGTAGCAAGGTATTGCTCATGCCATCGGGACCAGGGGCTTTGCCCTTTTTTAGTGACTTAAAAGCCAGCGACACCTCACTAAACTCCCAAGACGGGGAATCCCAGTCACTCCTCGCTAAAGGCAGAGGAGCAACTGAGTCGGGATCTCCCGGGAAAAACTCCTCGAGGAGGGTTTCGGCGCTCCTCGGACCAGCTGCGGGAGGGAGTGTTGGCCTTGCTGATTCTAGCGATATCAGACGAGGCACCCCGGCCGCAGCAGATCCGATACACCAGGCCCCACGGATCTGCATTACCCTCTCTTGCACGAACCTGTGCCAATCGCTGTTTTTGGCCTCTGTAATCGCCTTTTTGTACTCTCCTAACTTGGAGCGGTACGCAAGGCGAAGAGACTCGGTGGCGGAGCTATTTACGCGCCTTGATACCTGGTAAGAACGCCGCAGCCTTCCAAGGCGAACTTTTAGGCTTTGCAAGCGGTCGTTCCACCAAGTGATCCTCGCTCCTCTAGGAAGCCTCCTTTGCAGTGTACTAGCACTGCCAGCACTCACCCACGACTCCAGAAGCAGGACCTGCTCTGACGGTTCGAGATTGCTGAAACTCTGGAGACCGAGCTGCTCGGCCTCGGTTCTTACAAAGGACGCGACAAGGGCCGCGCCTTGCTCTGTCATTTTATATTTTTGCTCCGCTCGTGGCGCGCTTGCTCCATGTGAAGCACCGCCTTCCACGGTCAGAACAATTGCGTTGTGATCCGAGTGGCACAGGTCAGGCCTAATCTCCCATGACCAATTTGAGCCACGCCAACCCTTCGCTAGCGACAAATCGATGTCACTCTGGCCCCTAGGACCAGAGAACGAGTAGTACTGAGATGGCTGATTTAAAAATCGATAAGTCAGTGGCGATGACGAATTCGGCGAGCGCCTCCCCCCTGCGCCCCGCCTCGCCACGGCGACGACCCCTCGCGTCCTTCGAAAACCAGAGCTGATTACACGCATTTGCGTCAAGACCAAGGAGAACGTTCGCGTAGCCAGAGTCGACTACGCGATCCAAGTAATCAATCTCGTCCCCAATGCTGCCGCCATACTGGCAGTAATGAGAGACGACACAGCACTCGAGGCCGCTGCCTCCGAGCCATACGCAGACGGCATTATCGTTGGTGAGCTCACTCAGTTGCATACAGTCAATCTTGTCATTGTTGACAATGATAGCTGCTTTGCCACTGTTGCTTCGGAACCTCCTAAAGGAGCCAGGAAGCCCCACAGGCTCCACGCCATAAACCCATGGCTCTTGTAAGAGCGCCACGTCGATGTTTTGATCGACCATGACCCTACTCACATCGTACATTACTTGCTTTGCTCGCTGGCAGTTGAGCTGGAGAAATCGAAGAGTTCTCTCGGCCATTTTTTATGTTATGGAACCGAGCTTCCCCCCTCGACGCTCGCAGCCAACTTGCGCAGCTTGGCGATGTAAAGAGGACACTTAAGATCAGGCAAATGATCGAAAGGCCTCTTCGCACGCCTACACGGCACACAAATCTTTGCCTGTTCCCCTTGTGTGCAGTCCTTAAAGGTGTGACCCGTCTCACCACACTTGCCGCAAGTATTCACTGTCTCCTTACAGTACTTGGCGATGTGACTGAAGTCCTGGCACTTGTAGCATCGTGTCAAAGCACAGTGCTCCCTTCACCCGGCAACGGCGCCACCCCAGGTACAGGCCGCCCTCTTTAACAAGGACGTCCCTGCAGTCCGGGGAGACCTCCATCACCCAGTGTGTGACCTCGTTGTCACGCTTGCCGACCTTAAATATCGGCCTCATGACATGCTGCGGAATCAAGACTGAGTTTTGCTTCCGCAGAAGCTGACAAAGCTCAAGTTCGGAGTGGACGACCGGCACGTCATAAATGATCATGCGTGGCAGTCGTCTCTCCTTCAGAGTCACAGAGACTCCCTTCGCCTTTAAACCTTCATTACTGATCAGCTTTTCGAGATCCTGCTTTGACGCAGTCTCTACGAAAAGCCGACCAGAGCGCGACTTATTCACCGACCGGATGGATGCTATCCCCGACCGGGTCTATTGTGCTTGTCAGCACGGACATGAGGACCGATGGGTCCGCCTGTGGCTCATCTTTGGATGATGAGACCACCGCGACGAATTTATTTTGAGCTTTGCCTCTTTTCTTGCAACAGAAGGAGAAGGAGACTTAGGCTTGGGCTTGTTTAGCGGCTTGGCCCTGGGAGCAGGGAAGCCGCTTGAGGACGGGAACTTTGGGCGACCACGCCTTGCGCGGCCACGGAGCTATAGGATGGTGAGAGCCTCTTGTCGACAAGGTCGCTAAGATACTCGTTCTTAGCGGCCAGCCGCGCATAGTCGTAGCACTTGGTCGGGTCACACTCTAGTCGTAGCACTGGGTCGGGTCACACTCTAGTCGTAGCACTGGGTCGGGTCACACTCTAGTCGTAGCACTGGGTCGGGTCAAACTCTAGTCGTAGCACTTGGTCGGGTCAAACTCTAGTCGTAGCACTCGGTCGGGTCAAAATCTAGTCGTAGCACTGGGTCGGGTCACACTCTAGTCGGTGCAGCGGCACGATCCTCGGCCAAGTCGTAGCACTTGGTCGGGTCACACTCTAGTCGTAGCACTGGGTCGGGTCACACTCTAGTCGTAGCACTGGGTCGGGTCACACTCTAGTCGTAGCACTCGGCCGAGCTCACTTGACGATCGATGATTGTCAATGTCCATACGCATTACTTGCCATCTCTCGCAGTCCTCGCACTTGTGCCGTAAAGGCAACTCGGCCACGAGATAAGCACCAAGTCCATACGCATTACTTGCGATCTCTCGCAGTCCTCGCACTTGTGCCGTAAGGCAACTTGGACAAGGGATACGCATCAAGTCCATACGCATTACTTGCCATCTCTCGCAGTCCTCGCACTTGTGCCGTAAAGGCAACTCGGCCACGAGATAAGCACCAAGTCCATACGCATTACTTGCCATCTCTCGCAGTCCTCGCACTTGTGCCGTAAAGGCAACTCGGCCACGAGATAACACCAAGTCCATACGCATTACTTGCCATCTCTCGCAGTCCTCGCACTTGTGCCGTAAAGGCAACTCGGCCCGAGATAAGCACCAAGTCCATACGCATTACTTGCGATCTCTCGCAGTCCTCGCACTTGTGCCGTAAAGGCAACTCGGCCACGAGATAAGCACCAAGTCCATACGCATTACTTGCGATCTCTCGCAGTCCTCGCACTTGTGCCGTAAAGGCAACTCGGCCACGAGATAAGCACCAAGTCCATACGCATTACTTGCGATCTCTCGCAGTCCTCGCACTTGTGCCGTAAAGGCAACTTGGACAAGGAATACGCATCAAGTCCATACGCATTGCTTGCCCGATGTTCGACGGTAAACAGGAGATAGGGACAGTGGGAATCTCGTTAAACGGATCCGTGACAGGTGGCCTAGCTCGAGCCAGCTGGTGGTCGTATTAAGCAGCTATCATCTACTCCCGCCGTTTACCCGCGCGCATCGTGACGGTCTCGGCATTCGTCGAAACAAGCGGTCCTCGCACTTTTCCCGTAAAGGCAACTCGGCCACGAGATAAGCACCAAGTCCATACGCATTACTTGCGATCTCTCGCAGTCCTCGCACCTTCTTATGCGAGAGCCAACGTCACGACGAGAGTGGCACCAAGTCCATACGCATCACTTGCCATCTCTCGCAGTCTTCGCACTTGTGCCGTAAAGGCAACTTTGACAAGGGATACGCATCAAGTCCATACGCATGCTTGCCCGATGTTCGACGGTAAACAGGAGATAGGGACAGTGGGAATCTCGTTAAACGGATCCGGGACAGGTGGCCTAGCTCGAGCCAGCTGGTGGTCGTATTAAGCAGCTATCATCTACTCCCGCCGTTTACCGCCGCGCATCGTGACGGTCTCGGCATTCGTCGAAACAAGCGGTCCTCGCACTTTTCCCGTAAAGGCAACTCGGCCACGAGATAAGCACCAAGTCCATACGCATTACTAGCGATCTCTCGCAGTCCTCGCACCTTCTTACGCGAGAGCCAACGTCACGACGAGAGTGGCACCAAGTCCATACGCATCACTTGCCATCTCTCGCAGTCCTCGCACCTTCTTACGCGAGAGCCAACGTCACGACGAGAGTGGCACCAAGTCCATACGCATCACTTGCCATCTCTCGCAGTCCTCGCACCTTCTTACGCGAGAGCCAACGTCACGACGAGAGTGGCACCAAGTCCATACGCATCACTTGCCATCTCTCGCAGTCCTCGCACTTGTGCCGTAAAGGCAACTCGGCCACGAGATAAGCACCAAGTCCATACGCATTACTTGCGATCTCTCGCAGTCCTCGCACTTGTGCCGTAAAGGCAACTCGGCCACGAGATAAGCACCAAGTCCATACGCATTACTTGCGATCTCTCGCAGTCCTCGCACTTGTGCCGTAAAGGCAACTCGGCCACGAGATAAGCACCAAGTCCATACGCATTACTTGCCATCTCTCGCAGTCCTCGCACTTGTGCCGTAAAGGCAACTCGGCCACGAGATAAGCACCAAGTCCATACGCATTACTTGCGATCTCTCGCAGTCCTCGCACTTGTGCCGTAAAGGCAACTCGGCCACGAGATAAGCACCAAGCCATACGCATTACTTGCGATCTCTCGCAGTCCTCGCACTTGTGCCGTAAAGGCAACTCGGCCACGAGATAAGCACCAAGTCCATACGCATTACTTGCGATCTCTCGCAGTCCTCGCACTTGTGCCGTAAAGGCAACTTGGACAAGGAATACGCATCAAGTCCATACGCATTGCTTGCCCGATGTTCGACGGTAAACAGGAGATAGGGACAGTGGAATCTCGTTAAACGGATCCGTGACAGGTGGCCTAGCTCGAGCCTGCTGGTGGTCGTATTAAGCTATCATCTACTCCCGCCGTTTACCCGCGCGCATCTTGACGGTCTCGGCATTCGTCGAAACAAGCGGTCCTCGCACTTTTCCCGTAAAGGCAACTCGGCCACGAGATAAGCACCAAGTCCATACGCATTACTTGCGATCTCTCGCAGTCCTCGCACCTTCTTATGCGAGAGCCAACGTCACGACGAGAGTGCACCAAGTCCATACGCATCACTTGCCATCTCTCGCAGTCTTCGCACTTGTGCCGTAAAGGCAACTTTGACAAGGGATACGCATCAAGTCCATACGCATTGCTTGCCCGATGTTCGACGGTAAACAGGAGATAGGGACAGTGGGAATCTCGTTAAACGGATCCGGGACAGGTGGCCTAGCTCGAGCCAGCTGGTGGTCGTATTAAGCAGCTATCATCTACTCCCGCCGTTTACCCGCGCGCATCGTGACGGTCTCGGCATTCGTCGAAACAAGCGGTCCTCGCACTTTCCCGTAAAGGCAACTCGGCCACGAGATAAGCACCAAGTCCATACGCATTACTAGCGATCTCTCGCAGTCCTCGCACCTTCTTACGCGAGAGCCAACGTCACGACGAGAGTGGCACCAAGTCCATACGCATCACTTGCCATCTCTCGCAGTCCTCGCACCTTCTTACGCGAGAGCCAACGTCACGACGAGAGTGGCACCAAGTCCATACGCATCACTTGCCATCTCTCGCAGTCCTCGCACCTTCTTAGGCGAGAGCCAACGTCACGACGAGAGTGGCACCAAGTCCATACGCATCACTTGCCATCTCTCGCAGTCCTCGCACTTGTGCCGTAAAGGCAACTCGGCCACGAGATAAGCACCAAGTCCATACGCATTACTTGCGATCTCTCGCAGTCCTCGCACTT
>JAPMIB010000099.1:182500-242500 GCA_034770305.1 Trichogramma dendrolimi
GATCCGGAGGCCATGGGATACCTACACGCGACAAATACTCTTTGAGCTCGACTCTTGAGGTTTCGAGCCTCTCGCACTCTAGGAGAACGTGCCTACCCGTCTCGTCCGCCCCACACGAGCAGAGCGGCGATTCCGCGAGCCTCAAAGCGTGTAATCTAAAACTAAAATCTCCGTGGCCAGTCAAGAACTGGCTCACGTAATGGTCAAGTACAATAAAATCCTTACTTATCCTAGATGCGATTGTCGGGAAGAAACGCTTCGCCGCTTCGCCTTTCGACGTCGCGGTCCAGCGTTCCTGCCACAGGTCAAGAAGACGGCTCTCTACACGCTGGAGAGCTTGTCTCTTGTTTTCCCCCTCCCGGAACGCGACCCCATACATTTCGAAGCTCGCTCCACGTTTGATCTGCGCCCTCAGACGCCACCTTATACACTCTAAATCCAAGGGCAGCAGACCGGCGCAAACCTGAAGCGAGACCGTTGACGCGGTTCTATACGCCCTGCATATCCTGATCAGCGCCACGCGCTGCATCCTCACTAGCTTGCCCGCCAAGGTGCTCGTCACCAAGTCACCCCACGCTGGAACTGCGTAGAGCATCGTCGGCAGGAACACCCCGGCGTACAAGTGGCGCATGGCGCCGTAACCAATGCCCCACTGAGCTCGTGCCACCGACGCTAGGCGCTGGTAGAGACCAGACGCTTTTGCGCCGGTAATCTCGATGTGCCGAGCAATCGAGAAACACGGTCCCAGTGTGACCCCTAGGTACCTAACTATACTCTTGTACTTGATTCCTGGCTCTAAGGGACTGATCCTAACGCAAGGTGGTCGGGCGCCACCTTTTCCTACCTTAATTAACGAGCCCGTTAGATCACCCCTCTCAACGACTCTCTTTTTCCCTCTCGCGGTAACCCTCTTTCCTACCTTCGCGCAATTCTTAAGTAGAATCATCTCCGTCTTGGATCGGCTGATCTCAAGACAAAGACGATTCGCCCAACCCGCAATTACGTCCGTCATATTTTGAGCTCGGACCTCGCAATCGGGCCTGCTGTCGCCAGCAACTAGCAGCAACAGGTCGTCCGCGTAGGCCACGATCTCTCCACCGCGTTCTTGGACCTCTCGTAGCACCGGATCCATGCACATATTCCACATGTCCGGGCCGAGAATAGAGCCCTGCGGTGCTCCCTTCTTAACCTCCCTCGCGACTCGAGAGCCATCACTCGTAAGAGAGACGGTTCGGCCATCGAGGTAGTCGCGCACGAGCTGCCAGATATTCCCCGGGCAGCTCCTAGTCGCCAGTTCCTCCATCACCGAGTCCCATCTGAGATTATCAAATGCGCCGGTGATGTCGAAGAGGATGCCAAATGCCAAGGGTTTCCCACTTTCCGACACAATGGATCTTGCGAGTCCAATCGCGTCGGCAGTGGATCGCCCGGCCCTGAAGCCAAACTGCCTAGAAGAGGCATGATTCTCGTTAGAGATCACAGGGAGAAGGCGCCATCTAATTAGCCTCTCCAACACCTTGCTCAGTACCGGCAACAAGCACACCGGTCGATATGATTTCAGGGCCGAGCGGTCCTTGTCTGGCGACTTTAGCAGAACGCAAATCGCGCCAGACTTCCAGCTCGACGGGAACCTCCCTAACCTGAGACAGGCATTCATCAAACAAGTCAAAGGCCGCAAGAAGCCATGGCCACAGGCTGCCTTTACCATATCGGCCTCTATCAGATCCTCGCCAGGACACTTTCCACTTTTCATGCTTCTTACGGCCTTCAACACCTCGAGCTCGGACCATAAAGCGGTGTCTGCCGCCCGGCTCGGGGGAATCACTCTGTCCGGTGTCGTTGGGTCAGCGAAGAACCCGTCAAGCAAGGCCGTCGCTGTCTCGGACCAGCCAGTCGTCGATGAGTCGCCCACCATAAGCGAGTTCACCGCCGACTTCGGCGCGATTTTTTCGCTGGTCATCTTATAGATGAAGCCATAAGGATCGCTACCAGTATTGGTGGTGACGAATTGTTGCCAGCTAGCGTTGCGTGCAACCCAGCACGCTCGCGTGTATCTCCTACGGAGGAGGTTGCTCCTGGCCCTAAGTTCGATTCGTGACTGCGGGTCACGTTCCCCCTGATACCTTCTTCTCGCGCGATTAAATTGTCTTTTGAGCCCCGTTAGCTCCGCGTTCCACCAGGGAACCGAGCGGGGAAAAAACTTTTTCCTTGGTATCGCGGTTTCGGCCGCAGTGAGCAGAACGCTGCTCAAAGCCTGAGCAAGCGCGTCTACCCCCTGCGAACTAGCCGGATCCGTACAGGAGACCTCCTCCACCAGCCGCGAGACCTCCCTCCCATACCTTTCCCAATTTGCTCTGCGCACGTTGTACCTTGGTGTCCTCGGGACCCCAGAGGCCACCTGCTCTCGGAGGCAATAAGTAATCGGCCTGTGGTCGGCCGTCGTCCATCCCTCACGTACGGTCCAATCACAGACCTGTGCTTCAAGCTCAGACGTTACCAAGGTAACGTCGACATCCTTGTCTCCACGGACTAAAGTGCTCGGATGCCCTGTTCGATACACAGCAGCAAGTCCATGCCTGTGTATCACCTCCTCGAGCAAAAGCCCGCGTTCATCCGCGGCCTGCACTCGACCGCTCCACTGCGGCGACGTGCCGTTCAAGTCCATGCCAATAATAACTCTCCTGGATCTTAAGCGGCTAAGGAGAAGATCCAGGTAGTCGATGTGCACCTCGGGCTCGTGGCTGAACTGGTGATATTGACTTATCACCACCACGGACCCGAAGGCACCCGACAGCTCCACGCAGACACAGTGTGCCGACGAGTACTGCCGCAGATGCGTAGCCGTGATGTTCGGGCTCAATACGACCACCGCTGCCCAGGGAGTTTCATCTCCTTTCTGACCAGTGATGACAACGCGGGAGAAGCTGCCGAGCGCACACGCCCGCCCCCTGTACGTGTATGGCTCCGCTATAAGGAGGACATCAAAGCCCTCGCCTACGGCGGAGACCACCAATTCATCCGAGGCAAGCCTCGATCTACCAAGGTTAGCCTGAGCTATCCTCAGACTAGCCATTTCGCTCCTTCATGCGCCGGACCTCCGCTTGGTACAGCGGACAAGTCGTCCCCGGGTCGTGTGCATGCTCTTTGCCTCGCTTCATACAACGTGCGCAGAAGTCCTTACGTGCCTCTTTTTCGCACCCGTTCGAGTCGTGTGCCCCACCGCATTTTCTGCACAAGGCCTCGCTACGGCATGCCTTGGTCGTATGGTGAAAACCTTGGCATTTGTAGCAGACCGTGACCCCGTTATAGCTGCCAACCCGGCAGCGCATAGTGCCAAGGTAAACCCTCTTGGCCTTGATAAGGGCCTCGCGAATCGCAGGATCCGCCTCTAGAACGAGGCATGATGTTTTGCCCGTTTCCTTTGATCCACGTTTGAACTTAAATTTCACGAGAGCCCTCATCTCGGCCTTCGAGCGATTACCGAGCACCTCGCCGTTCTGACCCGCCAGAGCCCCGAGCACCTCGTCCTCCGAGAAAGAGTTCGGCACATCGAAGATCGCGAGCCTCGGCCAGGTGGTGGACGCGATACGTTCCATCACCTCTAGTCCATGGTTTCTGCAACCCGCAGAACCCACGAGCCTGACCAAGTCGTCCCGACTCCGGACCTCGACAATCACCGAGTTCTTCGCCTTTATAATGGCGTTAAACCCGATGTTGGCGCTGACCGGATCGATCGCCCTGATCAGCTCCTCCTTTATCTCCTCGCCCGTTTTCTCCCCTAGGGCATCATTGGTGGCTTTGACCGTGGCCACAAACCTCTCCCGCTTCGGACTGCGCCTCCGAGTCCTAGGCGGTTTCAATTTGGGCGACTGCCCAGCTTGGAGCCGCCGCCACGGCCTTCGGTCGCTCCTTATGCACAACCTTCCTTTGTGCGACCTCTGCAAAGGACCGAGGGCGAGATTGAGCAGCCTTTAGCTGACCCTCTAGCTGCACAATCCTGCCCTTCAATAAGGAGTTCTCCATGGCAAACTTGAAGACATCCTGACGGATGTTCTCCAATCTGCCTGGGGACGGCGTCTAACGCCTCCTTACACCTCTCTTTGCGGCCTCTTGCCGCAAACGCGTCGAAGATCACGGCGATGTCCTGCTCAATAGAGAGGAAGACCTCGCACGGATCCACCGTTCCTGACGCGCCGCTGTTCGTCCTCTTTCTCTTAGAGAAAGAGACCGAGCTAACGTCGCTATTGCCTCCGATGCTGTTCCTCCTAGGAACACCATCGCGCGACGTCGACAAGCTTGACTCGGCTGTCTCAGTCGTCTTCGTGATCGCTCCGGGGTAGCTGTCTGACGATGCTGGATTTGGGCCCCCTTGACAACCCTCCACCACCGGTGCCTGTAGGTCCGTTCCCACTGGCACAGTAACGTTTTCTTTTCCTTCCGACATTCTATTCATAGTTTGGGGCTTTCTTTGTTTTAGGTACGCTGCCACCCGTCGCGCACGGGTAATTTGTTTTGTCGCTCTCAGTCTTTCGACAACGAGCGACAGCGCCGCACACTGATCTGTCCTCTCAGTTCCACTGGTTTGTGGCACCAAGAGTTCAGGGCTCAGGCTCCCTCCTACCTGAGCGGCAGCGCGATGGGGCTCTTCCATTGTTTTACGTACGCAACCCCAACACGCACTAATCCGTGTTCGCCACACTGCTGGCTTGCAGTGCAGCGTCGACGGGTTGGTGAGTTTCTTACGCTCACCGGGAACTTTTATTTTTTGCCGCTCTTAATGACGCCAAGATGTTAGTGGCGGTAGCGAACGACAGCACCATTCCCTGATCCGTCTGCCCTACGACGCTGGCTTGCGGCGCGGAGCTCGCGGGAGTCGAGCAGTTCCAAGCTCGGCTGATGGCGAAGCGAGGACTTTGAGTTCTGGGTATGCTGCCTCAAGGCATACTTTTGGCCGGCCAATTTCACCGACCCGCCGCCAGAGGACGCCAGACGCGCGCCCTGGTGGATCACCCACGTGACCCAGCAGATGCGGCGCCAAAAGACTAAGTCCGTACGCATGACCTCAACATACACACAAAATTTTCCAAGTCTATACGCATTGCCTGGCCGCGTAAGCAAAACGCGCGACCAACGCCTCCCGCGGCTAAGTCGGTACGCATGACCAGCGCAGAGCGCACACCCCACACTCCCCCAACCCCACAATGCTTTCGCAAAAGACGCAAATGAAAGCGCCGCGTCTAAGACGCGGCGTAACGCAAGACTAGCGCCGCGTCAACAGACGCGGCGTAACGCGAGACTAGCACCACGTCAAGACGTAGTGCGACGCAAAACCAAACAAGCATTGATAAAAGAAAGCAAAGAGTGCGGTGTGTGTCGCTCCAAAGCGTAGTTCGATTAGCCCGACACCGCCCTCCCCCATTAGCCTTCCACATGAAGGAGCAGGGGCAAAGGACGGCCGGTTTCCATTTAGCACGCGCCGAGACGACTGGCAGTCGCCCCGACTCCGAGGACGTTCGAACTTCCGCGCATGCGACTAAAGCACGCAGAGTCCCGGACAATCGGAGAACCCGATCATTTAGGCCCGGAAAGCTGCGCGTAGGAGATGACATTTCCTTGGCAGTCGCTTCGCTAAATAGTAGATAGGGACATACGAAAGTCGGGGATTTAGCGTGCGGCACCTACCTTTCGGTCTATCCACACGGCCCCATTTAGCGTGGGGCTGGGATACGCCCAGCCAGCGCGTCGGGGCTGACTTCACCGCCAGTTTGCCAAGAGATCGAAATCTCCCAGGAACCCGACGACTCAGTCACCCCCGACTACCGATTCCCACTGGAAGGGACAAGCTTCCAGTGGGCCCCTCGGTGGGGGGCGGGGCCTATTCTACCCCTACCGGCTATGCAGGCCGGCGCCCGAGTTGAGCCGCAACTCACACGTCGTGGACAGGTTACGGATCCAGAGCTGCTTGGGGCTGTTACGCCCGCAGCTCTTTCACCCAACCCGTCCACTACCCCAAGCGATGTGGGGTGGCAACCACTGCCCCCGCGAGTCCATTCCCAGTGTCGGGGCCACGGAGTTTTACCTCCATGGGGGCTCCCCGACCCCGCGGTACCGTTTTGCGCCCGGTCGGCGTTCGAGGCCCTGTAAGGGGCCTCTCCCAAGTTTGGGGACTTGTCTCCCCGGCACTTGGTAGGCCAGCTCGGGTGCGCGGGACCGCCAATCCCGAAGGTGCCCCATGACACCCCCCTGCGTGTTACTACTCATCTCTATGTGTCCACTGAATTTTATTAACACTTTCAATTCTTTCACTCTTTCTTTTCAATTTCTCTTTCTTTCACGCTCCATAGGTAATAATAATAAAAATAAAAATAAAAATAAAAGCAAACAAGACAACACATTCTCACTCAATCATTCTCTCCCTTTCCCTTCTTTCAATCATACTCGCTCTCACGCTATATGCTTCAACTACAAACCTCTCAAATTCTCTGTAATACTCCTCTTTCCACACCAACCTCACTTACGTCATAGTCCATTCTTCCATTTACCATACCTCGCTCCCTGATTCCCATTTCATCCAAGTTCCTAAAACCTGCATACATATCGCATTCACACAACACATGCAGCCAGTCTTCTCGCCCATTCTGACACACACAATCCGCGCTATCACTTAACATCCGTTCATTCAGCCACGCATTCAAACTTCCCTGCCCCGTTAAAATAAAACCGACACTCAGACAAAACTCAAATTTCCTACACTTTTTCACAAAACTTACATCCCTTATAAATCTATAGGTCACTCTTCCAGTCTCATCCGTATCCCACTTTTCCTGCCACTCATTGATCATTCTCTCTTCACACATTTTCACCAACTCCGATATTTCATACTCTGTCCTCTCTTCTTCTGTAATGAAATCAACCTCATCCATTCTTAGACCCTTCTTTATACGGTACAGTGTCCTCCTCCGCCTACAAACAAGGTCCCACCGCGGAGTTCCCGCCAGTACCTGCATTGCGGAGGTTGACACTGTCCTACAGACACACAAACACGCATACAACACAATCCGCTGGCATCTATTCAACTCATCTCTAGCATACTTGAACTTTAAGAGGTCCCCCCATACACTCGCTCCATACATCACAATCGCTTCAAACAAACCAGTCATCCACACTTTCCAAACATACCTCTTAACCCCCCATTTCTTTCGCAGAACTCTCCTCATCCCATTCACAGCAAACTCGAGCCTTGGTCGCAAGTTATCGAGATGCGGCCTTATACTCATTCCCTCACACATACTTATTCCCAAAAGTTTCACTTCATCTACCACACTTAGTCTACACACTCGCTCATTCACTCTCACTCTGACCACCGGATCTCTGCCAAAGTCAAGATTCCCCTTTAGCATCATCACGGTGGTCTTTTCATCTGACACACATACCCCATACCTTTCCCCCCACTCATAAACATATCTCATATACTCATTCACTCTTCCTTTCAACTCGTCTCTCGTTCTAGCCTCCACCAGCACGGTAAGGTCGTCAGCAAATGCCGCCACCTTGACACCGCTGTTCGCCAGTCTCCACAATAGCTCATCCATACACAGGTTCCACAGGGTCGGTCCACCAATCGAGCCCTGCGGACACCCCCGCTCCACGTCTATCCATTCATACTCACCTCTTCGGCTTCTCATACATGCTCCCCTATTTTCGAAGTAACTCATCCACAACCGTAACTCATTCCCTTCACATCCAACCTCTTCCAATTTATTCACAATCATACACCATTTCAAATTGTCAAACGCACCCTTAAAGTCTACAAAGATTCCACACACATACTTACTTCTTGACTCATTCCTCCACTCTTTCAACACACTCCACACATCCTCCGTACATTTAGCTTCCCTGAAACCATATTGCCTTTCGTTCCATCTACCATTCATTCTTCTTATCACTCTCTCGACCAACATTCTCTCCAACACTTTCGCCCATCCACACAGTAAACTTATCGGCCGATATGAAGCTGGCAGGGTCGGATCCTTGCCAGCCGCCTTTAGAAGAGCGACCACCCTTGCCTTTTTCCAGGCTCCAGGAAAAGTCCCCCCCCCGCAGGCAGGCGTTCATGAGCTCCACAATGAAGCTCGGGATCGCCCCCCATACCAGCTCCAGTATCTCATTCGCAAACCCATCCATTCCCGGTGATTTTCCCTTCTTCATTTTAGCGAACGAGCTACCAATATCCTCATTGGTGAACTCCTCGCCTTCATCAATCCATCCCACCCTATCCCTTTCTGTCCATTCTCTCCAGGTCGGATCCCTGGGGAAGAATTTTTTCAGGAGAAGCTGGGCACCCTCCCTCCACGTCCTAGTAAGGCCTCCATTCTCCCCCCTCAGACTAGCCAATTCCCTGCGTCCGCCCCTACCTCTCAGGATTTTATACACCCCACCCCATGGATCCTTGTTACCTTTATCAGTCACATACATCCTCCAATTCTCTCTCTTTCTCTCTGCCAGCATTCTCTTGTACTCTCTCACATTTTCTCTATATCTCTCTCGACGTTCAATATCCCCTATACCATTCACTCTTCTTCCACGCTGCCATTCCTTTCTCAATCGTCCCACCTCTCTCTTCTTTTGCTCCAATTCTACCGTCCACCACTCAATCTTTCTTTTGGCTTTCCTCTTCTGCTCTAAGCTTTCATCACACGCTCTCTTTACCCATTCATCCATCAATTCGGCTTTTTCTTCCACGTTCATGCCCACAAACTCACCGAGTCCAAGTCCCGCAGCCAGCTCCTGGAGAGTAGTTG
This sequence comes from Trichogramma dendrolimi, assembly GCA_034770305.1. Lineage (NCBI taxonomy): Eukaryota > Metazoa > Arthropoda > Insecta > Hymenoptera > Trichogrammatidae > Trichogramma > Trichogramma dendrolimi. Next base: position 191,302 of record JAPMIB010000099.1, read on the forward strand.
CCAACTGAGCACCCTTGGCTTTGAGATTGCCAAGGGACCACTGACGATCCTCTCCGCGCTCGACTGCTTCCACCAACAACACCGATATATCTATATATATCGGGTTGTGGTCGGACACACCCTTATCTTCTCGGACCATCCATTCAAACTCCCAGTCATCCAAACCCTTACACACACTGACATCGATGTCGCTCTTACCATGACCACCCGTAAACGTATACGCCTCTGACGGTTCATTCATCACATGCACACCACTTTCTTCTATCCATTCCCCAATTATCCCGGCTCTAACCACGTTATCCCTCGACCGCCTGCTCCGCTTGCTATGCCAGCGGGCCGAACAGGCGTTCGCATCCATTCCAATTAGCACTCTTCCATTCTCACTACCTACAAGGCATTCATTCATGAAAAACAAAGCTCCCTGAACATCCACTTCCAATTGCATGTATACCGACACGACACTCAGGCTACCAAAATCACCACTTATCCAAACACACACACCCCATTCTCCTCTACTCACTAACATTGCTTCCATACTATCATTCACAACAACCACTGCAGCATTCAAATTATCATTCCCATACACTCTCACATACCCTGGCAGACCACACACTCTCTCCTCATACACCCATGGCTCCTGCAACAACAGAACATCCACACTTTCCTCACAAATCATTGCTCCAAGATCGTGCATAACATGCCTCGCTCCCTGGCAGTTAAGCTGCACGATCCGAAGGCTCACATTCACTCCATTCATTTCGCCACTCGCTCTCTCCATCTTTCCATCGCCACCGGACCTCTGGGCAAGTCTCCGACCACACTGAGTGCCCATGGTCCTTCCCTCTATCCGGCAGTTGCCACACGCCGCCTTTTTGTGCAGTCCTTGACCAAGTGACCCGGCTCACAGCATCTGCTACAAAGCCTCTCCTTCTTACAGTCAGCTATACGATGGCTGAAGCCGTAGCACCCCAAAGCATCGCGGCACCTTCTCGTAATTCTCCGCGTGGTAGACGCCCCAGCCAACGTACACCTTACCTTCCTCCCTTCCACCGAGCAGGATCTCCTTGATCCCCGGTGAGATCTCCAGGACTCTGCCCTCCCTTCCTTTTACTCCGCCTTTGAGTCGGTTCCTCACTCGAACTGCTGCCTCGTACTCTGGTGCTTCCACTAGACCGTTCAGATTTCTCTGAAAGATTTCGTCCAGCAATTGGTCGTCGCTGAGGTCCACCGGCAAGGCCCTTATCAGGACCAGTGGTGGATACCTCCTTGGTTTCGCCACGCGCATGCCCGCTTTTTTCAGCTCATCGTCTCCCAATATTTTTATGGCATCACCCTCGCTGGCCAGCTCCAGGATAACCTTTCCGTCTCTGGTTCCACGGAAACTTTCCACCTTCAGCCCCAAGCCCGTGCCCAGCGTCCTCAACTTTTCCTCCACCTTCTTTGTCTCCTTTTCCTTCTTGTCACTCACGACAACCGCGTAGCTCCTTTTTCCCACTGGCCTTGCACTCCCATCCTCTCTATCCAGCCCAACCCTCTCACCAGTGTGTGCAGCGTCCTGACCAATAGGATGCTCAGCGAGTCCCTGGTCACTTCCCCCCTGTCCTACTGCATCCCTCGCTCTAACAACCTGCCACAGCTGCTGTTCCACTCTTTGACCCTCCTCCAGTCTGGCCTTAAGAACACTGTTCTCTGTAGCCAGATCTTGGATAAGAGCCTGCATACCATGCACTCGCTTGTTGATCTGCGCAGCGGCGAACTTGTTAATTTTTGCCTCATCTCTGGCCATATATCCGCACAGGTCATCCATGAGCTCCATCATCTTCCCGATGTAGTTCTGCTGCTGTTGTTGCTGCTGCTGGCCGTGCTGACGGTTCCCTCCCCTTTTCTGCTCTGCCATCCTCTTTTTGGCTTCATTATAGGCCATTACCTTTTGGACCTTAGGGTCCATGCTAAATTGAGGAACCCCTTGCTTCATACTGCCCGCCAAATCGCCATTCCTTCTGATCTTCCGATTCAGCGATGGTGTCTCCCAAGGACCGTCAGAGTACGCCCGCTTAAGGCCCGCCTCTGTGAAGTCCATCTGGGTCTCGGAGGAAGGAAGCGAAGGCGAGTCAATCTCTTGCTCCAAGCTAGACCTACTACGTAAGTCAGCTAAGTCCTCGTTGTCATTGGCCGCCTGAGACAACCTCAACTCTTCTCTCAGCCTCCTCTCTCTTTCCTTCTCACTCTCGGCCTTTCGTAAGTCCGAGCCATCACTCTTTCCCCGCTTTACGATGACTCGGGGCTGAAGAAGTCTAGACCCCTTCCCGACCGGTGTTTTGGTCACTCCTACACTTGAAACGCGATTCTTGCTCCCCTCAGAATCTACGGAGCTGGCAACGGCAACCGGGGCTTTCACCCGATATGAACCGTGCGTGGATTTGGGCACGTTTTGCCCGTACCACCTGAGGTAATCATGTGTTGAGTCTCGCTATTCATGTTATCTTGTTTGTTTGTTNCCACCGGACCTCTGGGCAAGTCTCCGACCACACTGAGTGCCCATGGTCCTTCCCTCTATCCCGGCAGTTGCCACACGCCGCCTTTTTTGTGCAGTCCTTGACCAAGTGACCCGGCTCACAGCATCTGCTACAAAGCCTCTTCTTCTTACAGTCAGCTATACGATGGCTGAAGCCGTAGCACCCAAAGCATCGCGGCACCTTCTCATAATTCTTCGCGTGGTAGACGCTCCAGCCAACGTACACCTTACCTTCCTCCCTTCCACCGAGCAGGATCTCCTCTTACTCCGCCTTTGAGTCGGTTCCTCACTCGAACTGCTGCCTCATACTCTGGTGCTTCCCCTAGACCGTTCAGATTCCTCTGAAAGATTTCGTCCAGCAATTGATCGTCGCTGAGGTCCACTGGCAAGGCCCTTATCAGGACCAGTGGTGGATACCTCCTTGGTTTCGCCACGCGCATGCCCGCTTTTTTCAGCTCATCGTCTCCCAATATTTTTATTGCGTCACCCTCGCTGGCCAGCTCCAGGATAACCTTTCCATCTCTAGTTCCACGGAAACTCTCCACCTTCAGCCCCAAGCCCGTGCCCAGCGTCCTCAACTTTTCCTCCACCTTCTTTGTCTCCTTTTCCTTCTTGTCACTCACGACAACCGCGTAGCTCCTTTTTCCCACTCGCCTTGCACTCCCATCCTCTCTATCCACCCCAACCCTCTCACCAGTGTGTACAGCGTCCTGACCAATGGGATGCTCAGCGAGTCCCTGGTCACTTCTCTCCTGTCCTACCGCATCCCTCGCTCTAACAACCTGCCACAGCTGCTGTTCCACTCTTGACCTCCTCCAGTCTGGCCTTCAGAACACTGTTCTCTGTAGCCAGATCTTGGATAAGAGCCTGCATACCATGCACTCGCTTGTTGATCTGCGCAGCGGCGAACTTGTTTATTTTTGCCTCATCTCTGGCCATATATCCGCACAGGTCATCCATGAGCTCCATCATCTTCCCGATGTAGTTCTGCTGCTGTTGTTGTTGTTGCTGTTGTGAATGCTGCTGTTGGTGCTGCTGCTGCTGGTCGTGCTGACTGTTCCCTACCCTTTTCTGCTCTGCCATTCTCTTTTTGGCTTCATTGTCGGCATTTACCTTTTGGACCTTAGGGTCCATGCTAAATTGCGGAATCCCTTGCTCCATACTGCCCGCAAATTCGCCATTCCTTCTGATCTTCCGATTCAGCGATGGTGTCTCCCAAGGACCGTCAAAGTACGCCCGCTTAAGGCCCGCCTTTGTGAAGTCCATCTGGGTCTCGGAGGAAGGAAGCGAAAGCGAGTCAATCTCTTGCTCCAAGCTGGACCTACTACGTAAGTCAGCTAAGTCCTCGTTGTCATTGGCCGCCTGAGACGACCTCAACGCTTCTCTCAGCCTCCTCTCTCTTTCCTTCTCACTCTCGACCTTTCGTAAGTCCGAGCCATCACTCTTTCCCCGCTTTACGATGACTCGGGGCTGAAGAAGTGCAGACCCCTTCCCGACCGATGTTTTGGTCACTCCTACACCTGAAACGCGATTCTTGCTCCCCTCAGAATCTACGGAGCTGGCAACGGCAACCGGGGCTTTCACCCGATATGAACCGTGCGTGGATTTGGGCACGTTTGTGCCCGTACCACCTGAGGTAATCATGTGTTGAGTCTCGCTATTAATGTTGTCTTGTTTGTTTTGGGTTGTTGTTAGCGGTTCCGTCAAGTGGCTGGCTTGCCACCCAACAGAACTCAGGTCCCCTCACTGCGAACACAAAGTCACAACCCACGAAGGGGAGTAGATAGGGACAGTGGGAATCTCGTTAATCCATTCATGCGCGTCACTAATTAGATGACGAGGCATTTGGCTAAAATAAAAAAAAAAAAATTCTCTCCTTTATTATTATTCATTATACATATATATATATTACAAGATGTTCAGTATTTTACATGTATGTGTATTATTATTTTTATATTATTATTACTGGAGATCCTTATACCTAAGTTCTTGATGGGTAGGTAGCACCCGAAGTTTTGTTGACCAGTCCAACACTTCCTGTCACCTGACGGAAGTTGCGTGTGTGAAGTCCCTGTGAATTATTGCCCCGCCAATCAGCACTCGTGTCGCAATCACAGCCAAGTCTCTCCGATTACACGTGCCAAGTGTCAGCAGATCGCTTGCCGACTTGTCGCACCAGAGACCACGCCAGGAGAGAATCACAGGCAGATGACAGATGTTGGTTGCCTCGTAAGTCGTTCTTACGTACTGTGTGACCTCGTCGTTGTCGTATTTCTCTCTCTTGGTGCTGTAGACCAGGCGCATGTTTTGTTGGTCACCGGTAACTTGCGCATCGAGAACTATGCCGAATCTTCCCATATGGGCTATTAAGTCCGGCTTTCTCGGGCCTGCCGCTGTTGGAATGACAGGCTCTCTTGTTACCTCGAAGCCCTGCCGTCGGAGACCTCTCTCGATGTAATTAAGCACCGCGTCGTGACGCCGAATTCTAGCCGCGTGACCACCTGGGCAGCACTGGAGAACATGGTTATTAGTCTCCTGTGCGCGGCAACCGGCGCGGCAGCTACGATCGGCGTGACGTCCTCTTGTAGTACGGAAGCGAGTTGGTAGTGCTTCCGTCCGGACGCGGTGGCATTGGAGATAGTCTTTGCCCGACAGCAAGGCCGAGCCGTCTACGACCCAAGAGTGTTGGCCAGTGACATCCGATGACCGACTCAGGCTTCTTCCTTCGATGGTGTCACTCAATAACTTCGTCCACTTCTTGCAGATTTGCTCGATGTTGTTGAGCTGCGTGCCTCCATCACGAAGTCGTTTCTCGCATGTTGCTAGCTCCGCTTAAGAGAGTCATAGTTACTCCCGCCGTTTACCCGCGCTTGCTTGAATTTCTTCACGTTGACATTCAGAGCACTGGGCAGAAATCACATTGCGTCATCACCCGCGAGGGCCATCGCAATGCTTTGTTTTAATTAGACAGTCAGATTCCCCTAGTCCGTGCCAGTTCTGAGCTGAGCGTTAAATGGCGGCCGAAGAGGACGATCGAAGCGGCGTAACCACCCGAAAGCCTCGCAGCAAGAAAGATCCGCGGGAGGCCGGGGCAACGGACCGAGCTCGACGCGGCGCAACCGAGCGCACGAGGGCGTACGCGCGTGAACGCGCACGCTACCTCGCGCGACGACTACGCACGACTCGCCCAGGCCCGCCACCTCAGCCAGACCCGCTTCCCGATCAAGCCCGACACGCCCCGCCCCTCAGAGCCAATCCTTATTCCGAAGTTACGGATCCAATTTGCCGACTTCCCTTACCTACATTATTTTATCGACTAGAGGCTGTTTACCTTGGAGACCTGCTGCGGATATGGGTACGAACCGGCGCGACTGTTCCACGTGGCCCTCTCCTGGATTTTCAAGGTTCGAGGGGACGATCCGGACACCGCCGCAACTGCGGTGCTCTTCGCGTTCCAAACCCTATTTCCCTGCTAGAGGTTTCCGGGGAACTCGAACGCTTATACAGAAAAGAAAACTCTCTCCGGATCTCCCGACGACGTCTCCAGGTCACTTTGGGTTACCCCGACGAACACTCTTACGAGGGCCCGAATTTAAGACGGTACCGCTGCCGGGTTCCGGAATACGAACCGGATTCCCTTTCGCCCGACGGGTGTGCGATTATGTTCACAACATATGAGCAAGCAATGAATACATACACCGTCATCAACATAGGATTTCTCCTAGGGTTACCCGGACCTTTCGGTCAGGGAGGACACGCTGATTCGTTCAGTGTAGCGCGCGTGCGGCCCAGAACATCTAAGGGCATCACAGACCTGTTATTGCTCAATCTCGTGCGGCTAGACGCCGCCTGTCCCTCTAAGAAGATTAGTTTGTACGTCGGTAGTAAAAATTCCGCGGCCCAGAGGACCGGGAGTCTTCAAGATACCAAAAGTTACGCCCATTTAGCAGGCTAGAGTCTCGTTCGTTATCGGAATTAACCAGACAAATCGCTCCACCAACTAAGAGCGGCCATGCACCACCACCCACCGAATCAAGAAAGAGCTATCAATCTGTCAATCCTTCCGGTATCCGGGCCTGGTGAGGTTTCCCGTGTTGAGTCAAATTAAGCCGCAGGCTCCACTCCTGGTGGTGCCCTTCCGTCAATTCCTTTAAGTTTCAGCTTTGCAACCATACTTCCCCCGGAACCCAAAAGCTTCGGTTTTCCGGAAGCTGCCCGCCGAGTCATCGGAGGAACTTCGGCGGATCGCTAGCTGGCATCGTTTATGGTTAGAACTAGGGCGGTATCTGATCGCCTTCGAACCTCTAACTTTCGTTCTTGATTAATGAAAACATTTTTGGCAAATGCTTTCGCTTCTGTCCGTCTTGCGACGATCCAAGAATTTCTCCTCTAACGTCGCAATACGAATGCCCCCATCTGTCCCTATTAATCATTACCTCGGGGTTCCGAAAACCAACTAAATGGAACCGAGGTCCTATTCCATTATTCCATGCACATATTATTCAGGCGAACATAGCCTGCTTTGAGCACTCTAATTTGTTCAAAGTAAACGTACCGGCCCACATCGACACTCGATGAAGAGCACCGTGATGGGATATTAGCTGGGTCGTCCCGAAAGACTAAGCCCACCGGTAGGACGTCCCACAATCTGATCAGTTAAACATCGCAAGCGATGAACCGACAGCGTGGCACACAGATTCAACTACGAGCTTTTTAACCGCAACAACTTTAATATACGCTTTTGGAGCTGGAATTACCGCGGCTGCTGGCACCAGACTTGCCATCCAATGGATCCTCGTTAAAGGATTTAAAGTGTACTCATTCCGATTATGGGGCCTCGGATGAGTCCCGTATCGTTATTTTTCGTCACTACCTCCCCTTGCCGGGAGTTGGTAATTTGCGCGCCTGCTGCCTTCCTTGGATGTGGTAGCCGTTTCTCAGGCTCCCTCTCCGGAATCGAACCCTGATTCCCCGTTACCCGTTACAACCATGGTAGGCGCAGAACCTACCATCGACAAATGATAAGGCAGACATTTGAAAGATGCGTCGCCGGCACTGGGCCGTGCTATCAGCTCAAAGTTATTCAGAGTCACCAAGGTAAACGGTGGACGAGCGAGCCCGCCACCGATTGGTTTTGATCTAATAAAGCGTTTCTTCCATCTCTGGTCGGAACTCTGGTTCGCATGTATTAGCTCTAGAATTACCACAGTTATCCAAGTAAATGTGGGTACGATCTAAGGAACCATAACTGATTTAATGAGCCATTCGCGGTTTCACCTTAATTCGGCGTGCACTGAGACATGCATGGCTTAATCTTTGAGACAAGCATATGACTACTGGCAGGATCAACCAGGGAGTCACTGACACACCGGCCGACACCAACAACAACACGCCACCGCGCTCACCGTCTTCTCTCGTCCGGTGTACCCTCATGAAGATACCACGGACTTTTGCCCGGGAGACTCCGAGCTGTCTAGGGCTTAACCCGTGGCAAAGTATCTGCGTAGCGACTCGGCCTGGCCGTCGGCTGGACAAATGTACGAGCGTCCGCTATCCGGCAGTCCTATCCTCGGCTCGGCTCGAAACCCGACTCAATCCTTGGCCCAGCGGCGGTCAGCGGCCTCCTCGGTCAGTCGCACCCCTCGGCTGGCCGGACTTCAGTCGGTGCAGCGGCACGATGCTCGGCAAAGTCGTAGCACTGGGTCGGGTCAAACTCTAGTCGTAGCACTCGGCTGGCTGGACTTGAGTCGTTGCAGTGGCTCGCTGTGATGCACTGTCATCGCAGTCGTAGCACTCGGCTGGCCGAACTTCAGTCGTTGCAGCGGCTTGATATTCGGTCAAGTCGTAGCACTGGATCGGGTCCAACTCTAGTCGGTCCAGCGGCACGATGCTCGGCCAAGTCGTAGCACTCGGCAGGCTGGACTTAAGTCGCTGCAGCGGCTCGCTGTGATGCGCTGTCGTCGCAGTCGTAGCACTCGGCCGAGCTCACCTGACGATCGATGATATTGTGAATGTCCATACGCATTACTTGCCATCTCTTGCAGTCCTCGCACTTTTGCCGTAAAGGTAACTTGGCCAAGGGATACGCACCAAGTCCATATGCATTACTTGCGATCTTTCGCATTCCTCGCACTTTTCAAGTAAAGGCAACTTGGCCAAGGGATACGCACCAAGTCTAACAGGGGTGAACAGAAGATAGGCACATTGTATTGTAGATGATTTAACGTGCCCCACCTGCCTTTCGGCTTATGGACACGGCTCCATTTTGCATGGGGCTTGGATACGCCCAGCCAGCGCGTCGGGGCTGACATCGCCGTCAGTTTGCCAAGAGATCGGAATCTTCCAGAAACCCAACGGTTCAGTCACCCCCGACTACCGATCCCACCGGAAGCGACAAGCTTTTAGTGGGCCCCTCGTTGGGGGGTTGGGCCCTATTTTACCCCTACCGGTTATGCAGGCCAGCGCCCGAGTTGAGGTCGCAACTCACACGTCGTGGACAGGTTACGGATCCAGAGCTGCTTGGGGCTGTTACGCCCAAGGCTCTTTTACCCAACCCGTCCACTACCCCAAGAGATGTAGGGTGGCAACCACTGCCCCCGCGAGTCCGTTTCCAGTGTCGGGGCCACGGAGTTTAACCTCCGTGGGGGCAACCCGACTCCGCGGTACCGTTTTACGCCCCGGTTGGCGTTCGAGACCCCCTTAGGAGCCTCTCCCATGTTTGGAGTCTTGTCACTCCGGCACATGGTAGACTAGCTCAGGCTCTGCGTATACGTTTCAATCCTTCCTGATTCTTCCACTCGTCCATCTTCCTTCCTTACCTTCCCTCTCCCACTGCCTCGCTCTCACTATCCTGCCCAATCATTCTCATCCTTCTCTCCGGTTTCTCATACGCCCTTTTCAAAAACTCTTCAAATTCTCTAAAACTCTCCTCACTAACATCGTACTCAGTACTTCCATTCTCATTCACAGCTACCATTATCCTCATCCTCTCCAAGCTCCTCCATTCTGCATACATCTCACACTCACACAGCAGATGCACCCAGTCCTCCTTACCTCCACACATCCATTCCTCTGTCGATCTCAGTCCTCTTTTACACAACCATTCATTCAGACTTCCATGTCCTGTCAACACGTATCCGGCCTTCAACCCAAACTCAAACTTCCTACACCTACCCACGAACCTTACATCCCTTATAAACCTATACGTAGCCTTCTCTCTTCCATCCTCATCCCAAATTTCCTGCCATTCCTCATTTACTCTATCATTACACATCCTCACAATCTCACTCCGGCTCCCAGTCAGTCGCTTCTGCTCACTCACCATATCCCACTCATCCATACACAATACATTTCTCACTCGATACAATGTCCTCCGCTTCCTGCACAACAGGTTCTATTGCGGTGAGCCTGCCAACACCTGCATAGCCAGCGTGAACACCGTACGACAAACATTCAGGCAAGCATACAACACAACTCTCTGGCATCTCCCCAATTCCTTCCTTGCATAGTCAAACTCCATTAACTCACCCCACACACCGGCTCCATACATGACGTTGGCCTCAAACAGGCCCGTCATCCACCCCCTCTAAACCCTTCTTCTCACTCCCCAACTCTTCTTCAACACTCTTCTCATGCATCCAACCACATTCATCAGCCTCGAACGTATTCCCAATACGTGCGGCTTCACATTCATTCCTACACCCATTCTTATACCCAACAATTTTCCCTCCTCAACCACCCTCACTTTCCGCGTTTCATCCGCCATTCTCATCCTGACCACCGGATCCCTACCAAAATCCAGCTTTCTCTTCAGCATTATGAGCGTCGCTTCTCGTCTGACACATCCACACCATGCCTTCTACCCTATTCATACACATTTTTCATACTGCCACTCACACATTCCATCAGCTGCTTCCGGTTCCTCGCGTCTATGACCAAGGTCAAGTCGTCCGCAAACGCCGCAGCTTTATAACCCTTCCTCTCCAACTCCCACATCAACTCATCCATACACAAAGTCCATACTGTTGGACCTCCTATGGACCCCTGGGGGCACCCTCGTTCTACCTTTTTCCACACAGTTTCATTCATCCCATAAACCATACACACTTTCCTTCCCTGAAAATAGGTCATTCTCACTCTCAACTCATTCCCTACCACTCCTTTCTCCATCAACTCCCTGATTATCATCTCCCTCCTAAGCTTGTCAAAGGCTCCCTTGAAGTCGACAAGGACCCCTGCCACGTAGTCCGTGGCCGCTTCCCCTTTCCACTCCTTCAATCTCTGCAACACATCCTCCGTACACCTATCCTCTTTAAAAACCAAACTGCCCCTCGTTCCAACTTCCATTCATTCTGCCCATCAATCGCTTTACCAACATCCTCTCCAGTACTTTCCCCCAACCACACAACTGACTCACTGGCCGATACGACCCCGACTGAGTCGGGTCCTTATCCGCAGCCTTCAGCAAGGCAACGACCCTGGCCTTCTTCCACTAAGTCGGAAAGCATCCACACCTCAAGCAGTCACTCATCATCACACTCACGTACTCTGGGATAGCCTCCCATGCCACCCTTACCTATTCATTCTTAAAACCATCCAATCCTGGCGCCTTATTCCTCTTCATCCTTCTCATTGCATCCCCACTCTCCTCCTCCTCAAACTGTTCCACCAACTCATTCACACCCCCCATACCTGCCAACTCCATTCTGCAGTCATCCCCCCCTCCTGTCATTCGGCAAGAACTTGTCCAGCAAACATTGCGCACTTTACCTCCAAGTTCTTGTAAATCCCTCCTCTATCCTTATACTAGCTACTCCTTGTCTTCTCCTTTTCTCCCTCAAAATCTTGTCCACCCCACCCCATGGGTTTTTATTCCCTTCCACACTGACATATTTACATCATTCCTCTTTCTTTTCCTCTGACATCCTGTTCCAATACTCCTTCATGCCCTGCATATACCTTCTCCGCAAATCATCATTCTCGCTTTCACCACTTCTCCTCTTCTCCCTCTGCCATTCCCTGCGCATCTTCTTCACCTCTTTTTTCTTCTTTTCCAGCTCTTCCGTCCACCACTTTAGTCGACCTCCCCTTCCTCGCCCCTTCCTCAATTGTTCGTCACATGCCATTCTCAGCCAATCATTCATACACTTCACTTTCTCTCCTCCACACTCAGCTCAAAGAACGCCCCATACCCCTTTGCCTCTGCTAACTCCCGCAGGGCAGCGGCAAATAAGTGCGTTTTTTGACTCACGCATCCTCCAACCACGCCCACTGAGACCATCGAGCGAGTCCTCCGGCCGCAACACCGATATATCTACATATATCGGGTTGTGATCAAAAAATCCTCTATCGTCTCTCACAACCCATTCCAGTACCCATTCATCCATTCCCTTACATACCGTCACATCTATATCACTCATTCCATGCGCACAGAAAGAATAAACCTCCGAAGGTTCATTCAGAATTTCCACTCCCTTCTCTAAACCCAATCCTCCACCTTACTCGCCCTCTCCTCAATGTCCCTCGTACGCCTACTGTTGCTATGCCACAAGCCGAGCAGGCGTTCGCATCCATTCCAATCATCACCTTATCATTCCCTGCCACATTCAAACACTCCTCCATGTATTGCAGTGCTGCCTCCACCGGCACTCTCAACTGCATATACACGGAGATCACATACATAGCCCCAAATTCCCCTTTTACCCACACACACACCCCTCATTCACTCCTACTCACCATCATCACCTCCATACTCTCATTCACAACCGCCACTGCCGCCAACCCTCCTTCACTCTCATACAATCGCACCGACCCTGGCATCCCACACACCCTATTTCCATTCACATAAGGTTCCTGAATCAGCAACACATCAACACAGTCTTCAACAATCACGCTGCTCAGGTCATGCATGACCTGCCTCGCCCTTTGGCAATTCAGCTGCAGAACCCGAGCCCTCATACACCCACCCCTCACTTCATCACCCTCTCCCGCCATCTCTGAAGCTGCCATTTGTACTCGGGGCATGCCGCCGACAGCGCGCCGAGTGCTGGCAATTCAAGCCCTTATCCCTGCAATTACCACACTCCACTTTTCCCTTACAATCCTTTCCCTTATGTCCCTCTTTCCCACGCCTAATGCACCTAGCCGGCCTCTTACAGTCCGCCTTTATGTGCGCGTATCCATAGCACCCTATACACCTCAGGACGCGCTCATACAGGAAGACCCTAAAGGATCCCAAAACCACATACACCCGCCCAAGACCCAGGAGTACATCCCTTACATTCGGTGTAACCTCCAGTATGACCGATCCAAATTGGTCCGTTCCTCTTCCATTATTCCTTCTCCTCACCTTCATCCCAAAATCCTCATTTTGCTTCATCCTCGTGCTTAAATTCTTCAACCACACCTCCTCCACCAACTCCTGATGATCCATATCGGATCCTCCTGATTATCCCTCGGCTGTTCAAAGTGGAGCCCCTTATCCTTCCACCCCTCACCTGCCAACACCTTATTCCTTTCCTCCTCCGAAGCCATCTCCATTATCACTCCCTCCTTCGTCTGCCTTATTGCCTTAACCTTAACATTCATCCCCTTCCCTATCTCAATCAATTTCTCCTTCACTTTACTTCCCTCCTTCACCTCCCCTCCTTTAACGACCAGCGAGTACGTTGGTGACATCGGTACCGCTGCCGCGTCCTCCTTCTTTCCTCCTCCAGCCATCCTTACTCCCCTCTGTGTGCCTTTCTGCGTCTTCGGAGTCGAGTTGGTCAATACGACCTCCTGGGGCCTCGATACCCATGAGCTCCGCTCCCTCTCAATCTCCTCATAAATCCTTTACTCTATCCTTTCCCTCTTCTCCAACCTTGCACTTAGCGACCCAATTTCAACCATCATATCCGCGAACAGCTCCTGCACGTCATGCATTCTCCTCTGTACCTGAGCTGCCGCCGTCTTCGAGACCTTCGACTCCTCCTTGGAGATGTAGTCAGTCATCGGAACCAAGATTCCCTTCAGTCTCACCTTATCCTTCCTGCGCCTCAAAGCTCTCCTCCGCAATCCTCCTCCTTTTCTTCCTGTGGTTCTGTTTCGCCACTTGCTCCTCCATTGACCTCTGTACCTTCGGATCCAAGCTGTAGATCGTACGACCTCCTCCCCATTTAGGCTGATCCATTCTCTTTTCCTTTTCCATCCCATCTGTCCCTCCATCCTGTCAATCTGCCTTCGTTTCATCGACTTCCATTTCCTTCACACATTCCTTTGTAATGTTATAAAAGAACGTTCCAAGTTCTCCTAATCTCCCCCTAATATTCCCCCCTGCCTCATCTCCTTTACCGCCATCCTCTCCCCTCCCATCTTTCCGCGCGTCATGAGACTTGCCCCCCTCAGAATCCTTGGGGCTGACACTAGCAACCAGGGCTTGCACCTAATACGAACTAGGTGTGGATTTGTTTCCACCTAAGGTAGTTATAGTCGTATTCTCACTCATTTCATTTCGTTTGTTTTTGGTCGTTGTTAGCGGTTCTGTCAAGTGGCTGGCTTGCCACCCTTCAGAACTCGAGCCCCCTCACTGCGACAAAGTCAGGACCGAGAGGAGGAGAAGATAGGGAAGGTGAAAATCTCGTTAAACGGATCCGGGACAGGTGGCCTAGCTCGAGCCAGCTAGTGGTCGTATTAAGCAGCTATCATGTACTCCCGCCGTTTACCCGGGCGCATCGTGACGGTCTCGGCATTTGTCGAAACAAGCGGTCCTCGAACTTTTCCCGTAAAGGCAACTTGGCCAAGAGATTCTCACGAAGTCCATACGCATTACTCGCGATCTCTCGCAGTTCTCGCACTTTTGCCGTTAAGGCAACTTGGGCAAGGGATACGCACCAAGTCCATACGCAGTACTTGCCATTTCTCGCAGTCCTCGCACTTTTCCCATAAAGGCAACTTGGCCACGAGATTCTCACTAAGTCCATACGCATTGCTCGCGCGATGTTCGACGGTAAACAGAAGATAGGGACACTAGTCATAGTTTTATTTCTCGTGCCATACCTGTCCGAAGACCTATTCACACGTCCTCGCACGGCAACGAGCAAAGATACGCTTTGCCATCGCGATGCAGCAAGCCACATCTACCTATTTGCCTTTACTGAATGAGCGGCCCAGGCGACCTCGGTTTTGCCCGGGACCTATTTAAATCCCTACCGCCTAAGCAGGACGGATGCCCGAGTTGATGGAACGCAACTCACACGCCGTGGGGAACCCACTCGCCAGCGTTGTTGGCTCTAACCGACTGCCACCACGAGTCTATTCCCTTGTCGGGGCTTCGGAGAATCTCCGAAGGGCTTCCCCCGACCCCGTGGTACCGTTTCACGTCCGGTCGACGGTCGCCTCACGGCTCCCAGGTTGGGCCCTCTCTGACCCTGCACCTGGTAGGCATCAGCTCGGGTCCGTGGGTTCGCAAAGCCCAATGGCAAAAACACTTCCTGCCGTAACGCAAAAACTAAGCTAAACTAAAAGTAGATGGACCCACGCACAGGTACGTGGGACTAGTCAGTCAGAAATGCTAAAAATCATTATTATCACAGTCAAACAAGGCTTACTAATCTATGCTAGACTAGATTAAGGCTTAAACGATCCCGTGCCACAACGCGCAAGATCAGTTAGTCAGGATTCTAAAAACGAAATAAAGAAAGCGTGACTAGAAGGACGATCTCACGCCACAGCACGTGAGATAAGTCGATCAGTGATTAAAAAAACAAATTACGAGGACAAACACTAGCTAAACTAAGTAGACGATCTCACGCTAAAAGCGCGTGAGACGAAGTCAGTCAGTTCATAAAAGAACCTTTCCGAGGACAGGACCCCCGACAAGTCAAAGGTATCGTTAGGCCGAAGCCTTACCCCAGACTCACCGAGGTCCCTGAAAGCCTCGTTTCGCGGACAGTGAACCAGCGAATGCAGCCAGTCCTCCACGGCACCGCACTCGCAAAGTGGGCAAGGGGCTCGATTAATTTTATGCTGATACCAGTTGAGACCACCTTTGCCTGTGAGGATGTAGCCAAAAAGCCACCCCACATTTAACCATTCGGACCACTTCCGCGAGATCCTCACGTCAGGGGAAAACTCATAAGTGACTCTACCCCTGTCGGAGGACTCCCAAGCTAGCTGCCATCTGTTCATGACTTCCTCGTCACATTTGGCGAGAAGGCTCTGAACTTCAGACCCGTCATTGGTGATCAGATCAAGATCGTCGAGAGCGAGTCCATGCCTGACTCTGTACTTCGTGCGTCGCATGAGGAACTGCAAGTCCCACGGCGGAGAGCCGGCCAAAACCTGCATCGCCACCGTGGGAACCGCATGATTCACCTTCATGCACGCACCTAAAACCACTCTTTGGCACCTGATGAGCTCTTCTCTCATAGATTTCGCCCTGAGAGCTTCACCCCAGGCACTCGCTCCATACAGAGCTATCGCCTCGAAGATCCCCCTAATCCAACTCCGGGCCACCCTGTCTTGTACACCCCAACTCTTACGCAAGACGTGCGTGGTGAAGCTGAGACGCTCACCGATCACGCACCCGAGCAGTTTCGCCTCAGTCGTATACGCGACCCGTTTAGGAGTGCCATCTCTCACTACCTTCTAGCTTCTTGACTTGACTAGGTACGTGTTTTTCAAGAGTATTAGCTGCGTCTTCTCCTCCAAAACGTCGACCCCGTATTTGTCGCTCCACTTGTAAAACTCCTTGAGCACCGACTCGACACCCGCTTCTACACGAGCCCGCAAGTCGCCTTGTATGAGACAAGTGGTGTCGTCTGTATACGCGACAGTCGGGATGCCCAAGTCATTTGGTCGGCGGAGCAACTCATCTAGGGCCAGGTTCCAAAGGATAGGACCGCCAACCTGTAGGTCACGCCAACACCTTAAGTCACCCCCTCTGTTCGCCACAAAGACTCTTCTATTGCAGAAAAAGCTCTGCCATAGGGAGAAGTCGTGGTCACTCATGCCTGTTTCCTTTAGTCGATTCAAGATACGGGGCCAACTCAGAAAGTCAAAGGCTCCCTTGAAATCGACCAAGAGGGCAGCGACGTAGGTGTAATGACTCGATCTCACCATACCAATAAGATCTGTGTGAGAAGATCCTCGGTACTCTTACCCTTTCGAAAGCCGTACTGCCTTTCGCACCAAAGTCCGCTCATGATGTTTGAGCCGGCTGCCTACCATCAGTATCCAGTACATTACTCATGCCGTTGAGAAGACTGATGGGTCTGTACGATCTCGCCTTGCTGGGGTCTTTGCCGTTCCCTTTGTATAGCACGACAATGCGGGCGACCTTCATTCGTCGGGGAATACCCCCCTCTGCAGACACTTGTCAAGCAACACCTTACTAAAACGGGATCGCACGCCAATTCTCGCATAGCAAAGTATTGCTTATGCCATCGGGACCAGGGGCTTTGCCCTTTTTCAGTGACTTAAAAGCCAGTGATACCTCACTAAATTCCCAAGACGGGGAATCCCAGCCACTCCTCGCTAAAGGCAGAGGAGCAACTGAGTCGAGATCTCCCGGGAAAAACTCTTCAAGGAGGGTTTCGGCGCTCTCGGACCAGCTGCGGGAGGGGGTATTGGCCTTGCTGATTCTAGCGATATCAGACGAGGCACCCCGGCCGTAGAAGATCCGATACACCAGGCCCCACGGATCTACACTACCCTTTTCTTGCACCAATCTGTGCCAATCGCTATTTTTGGCCTCTGTTATCGCCTTTTTGTACTCTTCGGACTTAGAGCGATACGCAAGGCGAAGAGACCCGGTGGCAGAGCTATTAAGGCGCCTTGATCTGGTAAGAACGCCGCAGCCTACCAAGGCGAACTTTTAGGCTTTGCACGCGGTCGTTCCACCAAGTGATCCTCGCTCCTCTAGGAAGCCTCCTTTTCAGTGTGCTAGCACTGCCAGCACTCACCCACGACTCCAGAAGCAGGACCTGCTCTGAAGGTTCGAGATCGCCGAAGCTCCGGAGACCGAGCTGCTTGGCCTCGGTTCTCACAAAGGACGCGACACGGGCTGCGCCTTGCTCTGTCATTTTAAATCCTTGTTCTGCTCGTGGCGCGCTTGCTCCGTACGGAACACCTCCTTCTACGGTCAGAACAATTGCGTTGTGGTCCGAGTGGCACAGGTCAGGCCTAATCTCCCATGACCTATTTGAGCCATTCCAACACTTTGCTAGCGACAAATCGATGTCACTCTGGCCCTAGGACCAGAGAACGAGTAGTACTGAGATGGCTGATTGAATATCGATAAGTCAGTGGCGATGACGAATTCGACGAGCGCCTCCCCTCTGCGCCGCGCCACGCCACGGCGACGACCCCTTGCGTCCTTCGAAAACCAGAGCTGATTTCACGCATTCGCGTCAAGTCCAAGGAGAACTTTTGCGTAGCCAGAGTCTACTACGCGATCCAAGTAGTCAATCTCGTCCCCAATGCTGCCGCCATACTGGCAGTAATGAAAAACGACAAAGCACTCGAGGCCGCTGCCTCCGAGCCATACGCAGACGGCATTATCGTTGGTAAGCTCACTCAGTTGCGTACAATCCATCTAATCATTGTTGACAATGATAGCTGCTTTGCCGCTGTTTCTCCGGAACCTCCTGAAGGAGCCAGACAGCCCCACAGGCTCCACGCGCTAAACCCATGGCTCTTGTAAGAGCGCCACGTCGATGTTTTGATCGACCATGACCTTACTCACATCGTACATCACTTGTTTTGCACGCTGGCAGTTGAGCTGGAGAAATCGAAGAGTTCTCTTGGCCATCTCTTATGCTATGGAACCGAGCTTACCCCCTCGACGCTCGCCGCCAACTTGCGCAGCTTGGCGATGTAAAGGGGACACTTGAGATCGGGTAAATGATCAAAAGGCCTCTTCGCTCGCCTACACGGCCCACAAATTTTTGCCTGTTCCTTTTGTGTACAGTCCTTAAAAGTGTGACCTGTCTCGCCACACTTTCCGCAAGTGTTCACTGTCTCCTTACAATACTTGGCGATGTTACTAAAGTCTTTACATTTAAAACATCGTGTCAAAGCACAGTGCTCCTTCACTCGGCAACGGCGCCACCCCAGGTACAGGCCGCCCTCTTTGACAAGGACGTCCCTGCATTCCGGGGAGACTTCCATCAACCTTCAATATCGGCTTAATCACATGCTGCGGAATCAAGACCGAGTTTTGCTTCCGCAGAAGCTGACAGAGCTCAAGTTCGGAGTGGACGACTGGCACGTCATAAATGATCATGCGTGGCAGCCGTCTCTCCTTCAGAGTCACAGAGACTCCCTTCGCCTTCAAACCTTCATTGCTGATCAGCTTTTCGAGATCCTGCTTTGACGCAGTCTCTACGAAAAGCCGACCAGAGCGCGAACTGATTCACCGACCGGACATGGAAACCATCCCCGACCGGGTCTATTGTGCTCGTAAGCACGGACATCAGAACTGATGGGTCCGCCTGTGGCTCATCCTTAGATTATGAGACAACCGCGACGAATTTACTCTGGGCTTTGCCCCTTTTCTTGCCAGCGGAAGTAGAAGGAGACTGAGGTTTGGGCTTGTTTTGCGGCTTGGCCCTGGAAGCCAGGGAAGCCGTTTGAGGACCGGAACTTTGGGTGACCACGCCTTGCGCGGCCACGGAGCTATAAGAGGGTGAGAGTCTCCTATCGACAAGGTCGCTAAGATACTTGTTGTTGGTGGCAAGCCGCGCATTCTCGAATGCCAAATCGAGAGCTAGCCTTTTCATTGCGTGAAATTGTTGTTTCACGTAGTCCACGAGTAGAACACTCGAGCACTTAAGCTTGACCCTTAGCCTGTCGAAATTAGCTTGAGTTTCATCCTCTAGCTGCTCTAGCTTCGTCGCAAGGCTCGGATCGGACTTAGCAGTCTCGGCTTCCGTTGCGTGATCATCTTCGATCACCTTCCTTTTCTTAAACTCAGAGCCAGCATCGCTTACACTGCTAGCGATACTGCTCATGCTGTTCCTGCGGAAAAGAGATGGTGGTTTCTTACCTACGCTATCTGGCGTTGCAGGATTAGGAGGAACAACAATCATGGGAATAGATACAGGGTAAAAGAGCCTCCGTTAAGACCCTCTGACACTGGCAGCTGAGAGTCTGAATCCCTCTGCTGCGGTACGTTTACTTCTCTATCGCTCATTGTAAATTCATGTTTTGGGTCTCTTTAAGTTTTAGATTTGCCGACCACTTTCGCATTGGTAGTTTAGTTTTTTGTCGATCTGTCGGACAGAAGTCCGGAGACGGCGAACGACAGCGCTGCTCTTTCCCATCACCACTATCACCACTGGCTTGTGGCACCGTGGATCTAGGCAGCCAGACTAACCCCAAGTCCGGCCGGCAGCAAGATGGCCCACAATTTGCACAGGTCCACCACCAGAGGGCGCAGGCAGCGCGCAACGCCTGCGGGGAAAAGTGAACTGTAAACCGACTTAGTCCTTATGCATCCCTGACGAAAAATTCTCACAAGTCCATACGCATTGCTACCCCAACGAACGAAACACGCAACAAGCGTCCCCGGCACAAGCATCAGTATTAGCAGGCCTCCTTTCATGCCTTTTCTCTTGCCCTTGGGGTTACTTTTGTCCTTAAGAATGAACATCTTTGTTTTTAGACTGAGAGATCTTTAGGTGCTGTTCCACGAACCAGCGATTTATGGTGTCCACGAGAGGCTGAGCCTTCCTTTATTTGTCTTTTCTCGATCCTCCTCGAACCAGGATTATGAGGTCATCTGCGTACATATATCCAAGTCCTCCTGCAGCTTGTATTCTTCTTAGCAGTCCATCTGCGCAGAGGTTTCAAAAAGAGATTGCCCCAATATGGACCCCTGCGGACAGCCCTTGTTTAGGTTAAAAGTGATTCTCTCTTGTACTCCTTGGACCGAGACACGTCTGTCGCTCAGGTAGCTCTTGACCAACTCGAATAGGTCTTTTGGGCATTCCCTGCTTCTTAATTCCTCCAGAATGCTACTACACTTAAGATTTTCGAACGCCCCTGTAACATCAAACTGGAAGGCTAGCACCATGTCTTCATTCGATTCCTTGGTCTGATTTAGAACCTCAACTATAAGATCCATTGTGCTCCGACCCTACCGGTACCCGTACTGCTTTGACGACGCAAAGAGCGGATTCAGGAATACATTCTCCAGACTGTTGTTCATCATTCTTTCTAAGGTCTTGCTCAACACTGACAACAGACATATTGGTCGGTAAGACTTCGGGTTGGTTTCATCTTTGTCCTGTCCTTTCAATAGAACCTTCAGTCTGGCATCCTTCCAGGCATGCGGGAAGTATCCAGTCTCTCTACAGGCGTTAAACAGCCTAAGAAGGTTGTTGATCGCGGGGGATCTGATCAGCACTTTCAACATCTCCACCTCCACTAGGTCCGAACCTGGAGCCTTTCCTTGTTTCATGGACCTTATTGCTCTTTTCAGTTCAGCTACGGTCCAGGGCGATACTTCGTCGAGAGCCGGCTGATTTGTTACATCCAGGTTTTCAGTGCTGTTGGAGGCTTCATCCGCGCCAAACAGGCATGTAATTAGTGACTTCATGGTCGATCTCCAATCTTTGGTGTGTCCTCCTTCTGTTGCAATACTGCTCATGGCCTTATCTGGCGTCATTTTATTATTGAAGAGTTTGTACACTATACCATAGTGGTTTTTCTCACTCGTGTTCTCTACAAACCTTCTCCAGCTAGCATTTTTCTCTTTGTGGACCGTTTTGCTGTAGCCCCTTTGAGCTATTCTGTACTCTGTCTTCTTAATTCCTTTGTACCAGGATCTTGTTCAGTCTGCCAGGCTTTTCTTGCTTTGTGCGCCTTCTTCTTTAGCATGGTTAGGTTTTGCGTCCACCAGGGTACTGACTTTGGATGCCTTTTCTTTTTGGGCATTGATTGCTCAGCAGCCTTTAGCAAGTCTTGTGTCATTGCCTCCAGTTCCAGATCTATGCTGGTTGTCTCATGAATAGTTGAAGTCCTTACTGGACATTCATTGAGTGCTCTAAGAAATATTGGCCACTTTGCCTTTCGAGTATTGTAACGTTCTGCCGTATGAGGTCTGTCATCTTCATCTGGTCTAGTGCTTACCACATCGATGAGAATGGCCCGATGGTCACTCGTTGTGCACTCATCCAGCACCATCCACTTTACCTTCTCTGCTATTGCTGGGTTCACCAACGTCATGTCGATAGACGTGTTACCTCTTCTGAAAGTTGGCAGGTCACTTTTCACATTTGCGAAAGTCAGCTCAAAACCGGCTGCCAGGTCCTCTACGGCTTCTCCTCTTATCCTTCTTTTGCTTTGAGTTGTTCTGGATGCGTTTGGGATTCTGCTCTAGCGTGGGGATATTGCGTTCACGTCTGATGCTATAAGGATATCACTAGATCCTATTTTATGGAGTGCTCTTGTTAGCATTAGCATGTAAGGATCTATTTCGTGAGAGTACTGGCAATACAACGATATGACGTAGTATGCCTTTTTGTGGTGCTGGATGTGTGCACATACGCAATGTGCTGTGCTCACGTGTGCCAGTTTTGTTGCCGTTATATTCTTGTCCAGTATTACTATACACGCCATTGGCGCTTCACCTCTTTGGTTGCCTGTGATTATTTGGTTGGAGTACTTGCCAAGTCCAACCACTTCACCGTTTCTAGAGTGTGGCTCTTGTACCAGCAGGACTCCTGCACTTCGAGAAAGCGCATCCTCGAGCAGCTCTCCTGTCGCTATTCTGCCTCTGCCCAGGTTTGCCTGTATGATTCTTAGGTGTTTATTGTTATCTTTATTCGCCATAGTCGGTGAAAGCATCTATCTTCTTCAGAGCCTGCCTATACATAGGGCACTTATCGTCCATAAAGTGTTCTGCAGGTCTTTTTGCTCGAGCACAGAGTACACACCTTTTCACTCTTTCTGTGCTTGTGCAGTCTTTCATTGTGTGTCCCTCTTGGGTACACTTGCCACATGTCTGGTTTTTAGCTGGACAAAATTTGGCAATATGTCCAACATCCTGGCATTTGTAGCACCTGCTGAGCCTTCTGTAGTCCTTAATCCGGCACCTTTGTCAGCCTAGGAACAATCCCTTCATCTTAGTGACCTTGTTGCGGAACTCCGGAGACACTTCAAGCACCTAATGCACGACTGATGTGTCCTTTGGTCCAAGTCTAAACTTCGGTTCTGCTTTTAAGCTTGTCTCCGTGTATTCTGACGGAACGTCGTATATTATCATCTTGGGTAGCCAGCCCACTTGCTTTTGTCCTCTGAGACCTGCTTCACTAATTTTAGTGCTAGACATTAGCCTTGTCATCCACCGTGTTGGTCTCTATCATAATCGCGCCTGACTTTGTTTGCCGGCAGTTACGTATATGGATTTTCTCCTTAGAAGGGTTGACAGCATCTCGCAGTTTCTTTTGCACTTCCTCCAGGGGAATTTCACCATCTTGAGCTGTGATCCTAAGGACGTGTCTGTTTTTAAAGGCCGTCCTTGCCTTTACATGGTTGTTGGCTTTTGGTGTTGAAGAAGGCTTTCTAGGCTCTTGTGCCATAGGATCTTTAGATCTGCTCTTCAGCCTCTTTGTAGCTTCCACGTAGGATGGCTCTTTCAACGGCCGTCCAAGAGAGTCGTTTTCCATTGCTGCTAGTCGACCTCTGAGATTGGCATTCTCGAGAGTCAGGCTAATTAGTGCTCCCCTGATGTTATGAAGCTTCTCAGGTACTTTATCTAATCTTTCGGCATAGAACTTCTTTTTAGCGCGGAGATCGAATATGTGCAAAATTTCTAGCAGTTCGACTTCTGCTTTTTAGTATAGGGTCAGTTCAGGGCCGGGGTCTCCGACGTCCAAAAGGGTCCGTTTCCTTTTGTGGCTACTCGTTGATAGTCCACTTACTGAGCTGGCATTGCTAGAGACGCTGCTTCGTCTGATGTTATTATTCTCCGGAACTTCAAGTTGTTGTTGTTCCGGCATATCGCTTAGCTTTAAGAACTGTAATACTAACAGTTTTTTGCCAATGGTGCTTTCCTCAGAATCCGAGAGGCTGCCAGCGACCACCGGGGCTTTCACCCGATCGGAATCGCCGGACGGATTCACTACGTTTGGTAGCTAACCGCCTGAGGTAATCTTAGTTTCATTAGCTATCATGTTCATTCAGTTTTGCATTTGCGGAAGTGCTCCCGTTGTGGTCGTTGTTGGCGGTTCTGTCGTGTCACGTGTGGCTGGCTTGCCACCCATCAGAAGTCGGGCCCCCTTACCGCGACAAAGTCACGACCACCCGAGGGGGAGAAGATAAGGACAGTGGGAATCTCACTAAACAGAGCAGATAGGGACAGTGGGAATCTCGTTGAACGGATCTGGGACAGTTGGCCTAGCTCGAGCCAGCTGGTGGTCGTAATGCAGTTATCTACTCCCGCCGTTTACCCGCGCGCATCGTGACGGTCTCGGCATTCGTCGAAACAAGCGTTCCTCGCACTTTTGCCGTAAAGGCAACTTGGAGAAGGGATACGCACCAAGTCCATACACATTGCTCGCGCGATGTTCGACGGTAAACAGAAGATAGGGACATATGAATGTCAAGATATATCGTGCGGCTCCTACCTTCCGGTCTATCCACACGGCCCCATTTAGTGTGGGGCTGGGATACGCCCAGCCAGCGCGTCGGGGCTGACTTTACCGCCAGTTTGCCAAGAGACCGAAATCTCCCAGGAACCCGACGACTCAGTCACCCCTGACTACCGATTCCCACTGGAAGGGACAAGCTTCTAGTGGGCCTCTCGGTGGGGGAGCGGGGCTTATTCTACCCCTACCGGCTATGCAGGCCGGCGCCCGAGTTGAGGCCGCAACTCACACGTCGTGGACAGGTTACGGATCCAGAGCTGCTCGGGGCTGTTATGCCCACAGCTCTTTCACCCAACCCATCCACTACCCCAAGCGATGTGAAGTGCCAACCACTGCCCCCGCGAGTCCGTTTCCAGTGTCAGGGCCAGAGAGTTTTACCTCCGTGGGGGCTCCCCGACCCAACGGTAACGTTTAGCGCCCGGTCGGCGTTCGAGGCCCTGTAAGGGGCCTCTTCCAAGTTTGGGGACTTGTCTCCCAGGCACTTGGTAGGCCAGCTCGGGTGCGCGGGACCGCCAATCCCGAAGGTGCTCAAGGACACCGCCCTGCGTGTTACTGCTCATCTATCTGTCCACTGAATTTCATTTACACTTTAAATTCTTTCACTCTTTCTTTTCAATTTCTCTTTCTTCCACGCTCCATAGGTAATAATAATAATAAAAATAAAAGCAAACAAAACAACACATTCTCACTCAATCATTCTCTCCCTTTCCGTTCTTTCAATCATACTCGCCCTCACTCTATATGCTTCCACTGCAAACCTCTCAAACTCTCTGTAATACTCCTCTTTCCACACAACCTCACTTACGTCATAGTCCATTCTTCCATTTACCATACCTCGCTCCCTGATTCCCATTTCATCCAAGTTCCTTAAACCTGCATACATATCGCATTCACACAACACATGCAATCAGTCTTCTCGCCCATTCTGACACACACAATCCGCACTATCACTTAACGTCCGTTCATTCAGCCACGCATTTAAACTTCCCTGCCCTGTTAAAATAAAACCGACACTCAGACAAAACTGAAATTTCCTACACTTTTTCACAAAACTTACATCCCTTATAAATCTATAGGTCACTCTTCCAGTCTCATCCGTATCCCACTTTTTCTGCCACACATTGATCATTCTCTCTTCGCACATTTTCACCAACTCCGATATTTGATACTCTGTCCTCTCTTCCTCTGTAATGAAATCAACCTTATCCATTCTTAGACCCTTCTTTATATGGAGCAGTGCCCTCCTCCGCCTACAAACAATGTCCCCCGGCGGAGTTCCCGCCAGTACCTGCATTGCGGCGGTTGACACTGTCCTACAGACACACAAACACGCATACAACACAATCCGCTGGCATCTATTCAACTCATCTCTAGCATACTTGAACTTTAAAAGGTCCCCCCATACACTTGCTCCATACATCACAATCGCTTCAAACAAACCAGTCATCCACACTTTCCAAACATACCTCTAAACCCCCCATTTCTTTCGCAGAACTCTCCTTATCCCATTCACAGCAAACTCGAGCCTTGGTCGCAGGTCATCGAGATGCAGCCTTACACTCATTCCCCCAAACATACTTATTCCCAAAAGTTTCACTTCATCTACCACACTTAATCTACACACTTGTTCATTCATTCTCACTCTGACCACCGGATATCTGCCAAAGTCAAGATTCCCCTTTAGCATCATCACGGTGGTCTTTTCATCTGACACACATACCTCATACCTTTCCCCCCACTCATAAACAAATCTCATATACTCATTCACTCTTTCTTTCAACTCGTCTCTCGTTCTAGCCTCCACCAGCACGGTAAGGTCGTCAGCAAATGCCGCCACCTTGACACCGCTGTTCGCCAGTCTCCACAATAGCTCATCCATACACGGGTTCCACAGGGTCGGTCCACCAATCGAGCCCTGCGGACACCCCCGCTCCACGTATATCCATTCATACTCACCTCTTCGGCTTCTCATACATGCTCTCTTATTTTCAAAGTAACTCATCCACAACCGTAACTCATTCCCTTCACACCCAACCTCTTCCAATTTATTCACAATCATACACCATTTCAAATTGTCAAACGCACCCTTAAAGTCTACAAAGATTCCCACACACATACTTACTTCTTGACTCATTCCTCCACTCTTTCAACACACTCCACACATCCTCCGTACATTTAGCTTCCCTGAAACCATATTGCCTTTCGTTCCATCTACCATTCATTCTTCTTATCACTCTCTCGACCAACATTCTCTCCAACACTTTCGCCCATCCACACAGTAAACTTATCGGCCGATATGAAGCTGGCAGGGTCGGATCCTTGCCAGCCGCCTTTAGAAGAGCGACCACCCTTGCCTTTTTCCAGGCTCCAGGAAAAGTCCCCCCCCGCAGGCAGGCGTTCATGAGCTCCACAATGAAGCTCGGGATCGCCCCCCATACCAGCTCCAGTATCTCATTCGCAAACCCATCTATTCCCGGTGATTTTCTCTTCTTCATTTTGGCGAACGAGCTACCAATATCCTCATTGGTGAACTCCTCGCCTTCATGAATCCATCCCATTCTATCTCTTTCTGTCCATTCTCTCCAGGTCGGATCCCTGGGGAAGAATTTTTTCAGGAGAAGCTGGGCACCCTCCCTCCACGTCCTAGTAAGGTCTCCATTCTCCCCCCTTCAGACTAGCCAATTCCCTGCGTCCGCCCCTACCTCTCAAGATTTTATACACCCCACCCCATGGATCCTTGTTACCTTTATCAGTCACATACGTCCTTCAATTTTCTCTCTTTCTCTCTGCCAGCATTCTCTTGTACTTGTATGGTATGTGTTGCGTGCGTGCGAAAATCGCGAAGTAACGTGACATTGTTGTATGTTATTGCGTGCGTACGAAGAATCGCGCGAAGTAGAGTAGTAAATTGTATGTCGTTTATGCGTGTGAGAAGATATCGCGGTGTAAAGTAAAGTCGATAATTGTGTGTTTCATCGTCGCGTAGTAGAAGTCGTCCGAGGCGAGCAAGTCGCTATTACGTCGCGCGCGTACCGACATCGGAAAGCGGCCATCTTTGTACATCGCCGTGCCCGTTCGCACGAAGTCGCGGAGCCGTCATAGGCCGAGCGGTGCGAAGTCACTTCCGCGTAGTAGCTAAGAGAGCGTCACGAAAACGGGATTCGAACAGAGCACGTGTTGTGACTCTGTACTTCCCCTTGGACTTTCGCGAGCGAACGCACGTGGCATTAGGCTTCGTCTACAGTGGAACGGAGACGCGCGAGTGCAAGTGCGCGGCACGATATCGGGATTCGAGCCGAGGTCGTATTGTGACTCGACAGTACCCCCTTGGACTTTACTGCGCGCGTACCCTTATGGTAATGTGACGTCACTAACGCAATTATTGAGACTTTTCCTTGTAAATAAAATACAATCGGATCATAATCGAGTATTGATTGATAAATCATAGCATAATAATTAACTTTGACTTGGATTAATAAATTAAGTAAATTTTGATTTAAACTAACTCCCTATTGTGCTTATTTCGCGGACCTTTTCCGAATTTTCAGCAACGAATTGCCGACGCTCGAGGCACACTTGGTGGAAGGCTCGACCCCCTTTTGAGGTAAGACGACCAGGTAGGCTAACCGGAGCCTCAGTAAATAAATTATACGACTGCAGGGCGAGCATAGGCTAAGGCCCAAACCCTCGCACGTCGCAACGTATACGCCTCTGACGGTTCATTCATCACATGCACACCACTTTCTTCTATCCATTCCCTAATTATCCTGGCTTTAACCACGTTATCCCTCGACCGCCTACTCCGCTTGCTATGCCAGCGGGCCGAGCAGGCGTTCGCATCCATTCCAATTAGCACTCTTCCATTCTCACTACCTACAAGGCATTCATTCATGAAAAACAAAGCTCCCTGAACATCCACTTCCAATTGCATGTATACCGACACGATGCTTACGCTACCAAAATCACCACTTATCCAAACACACACACCCATTCTACTCTACTACTAACATTGCTTCCATACTATCATTCACAACAATCACTGCAGCATTCAAATTATTATTCCCATACACTCTCACATACCTTGTCAGCCCACACACTCTCTCCTATACCCATGGCTCCTGCAACAACAGAACATCCACACATTCCTCACAAATCATTGCTCGAAGATCGTGCATAACATGCCTCGCTCCCTGGCAGTTAAGCTGCACGATCCGAAGACTCACATTCACTCCATTCATTTCGCCACTCGCTCTCTCCATCTTTCCAATCGCCACCGGACCTCTGGGCAAGTCTCCGACCACACTGAGTGCCCATGGTCCTTCCCTCTATCCCGGCAGTTGCCACACGCCGCCTCTTTCTTGCAGTCCTTGACCAAGTGACCCGGCTCACAGCATCTGCTACAAAGCCTCTCCTTCTAACAGTCAGCAATATGATGGCTGAAGCCGTAGCACCCAAAGCATCGCGGCACCTTCTCATAAATCTCCGAGTGGTAGAAGCCCCAGCCAAAGTACACCTTACGTTCCTCCCTTCCACCGAGCAGGATCTCCTTGATCCCCGGTGAGATCTCCAGGACTCTGCCCTCCCTTCCTTTTACTCCGCCTTTGAGTCGGTTCCTCACTCGAACTGCTGCCTCATACTCTGGTGCTTCCACTAGACCCTTCAGATTCCTCTGAAAGATTTCGTCCAGCAATTGATCGTCGCTAAGGTCCACTGGCAAGGCCCTTATCAGGACCAGTGGTAGATACCTCCTTGGTTTCGCCACGCGCATGCCCGCTTTTTTCAGCTCATCGTCTCCCAATATCTTTATTGCGTCACCCTCGCTGGCCAGCTCCAGGATAACCTTTCCATCTCTGGTTCCACGGAAACTCTCCACCTTCAGCCCCCAAGCCCGTGCTCAGCGTCCTCAACTTTTCCTCCACCTTCTTTGTCTCCTTTTCCTTCTTGTCACTCACGACAACCGCGTAGCTCCTTTTTCCCACTCGCCTTGCACTCCCATCCTCTCTATCCACCCCAACCCTCTCACCAGGTGTGTACAGCGTCCTGACCAATGGGATGCTCAGCGAGTCCCTGGTCACTTCTCCCCTGTCCTACCGCATCCCTCGCTCTAACAACCTGCCACAGCTGCTGTTCCACTCTTTGACCCTCCTCCAGTCTGGCCTCTAGAACACTGTTCTCTGTAGCCAGATCTTGGATAAGAGCCTGCATACCATGCACTCGCTTGTTGATCTGCGCAGCGGCGAACTTGTTTATTTTTGCCTCATCTCTGGCCATATATCTGCACAGGTCATCCATGAGCTGCATCATCTTTCCGATGTAGTTCTGCTGCTGTTGTTGTTGTTGCTGTTGTGAATGCTGCTGTTGTTGCTGCTGCTGCTGGCCGTGCTGACTGTTCCCTACCCTTTTCTGCTCTGCCATTCTCTTTTTGGCTTCATTGTAGGCCATTACCTTTTGGACCTTAGGGTCCACGCTAAACTGCGGAATCCCTTGCTCCATGCTGCCCGCCAATTCGCCATTCCTTCTGATCTTCCGATTCAGCGATGGTGTCTCCCAAGGACCGTCAGAGTACGCCCGCTTAAGGCCCGCCTCTGTGAAGTCCATCTGGGTCTCGGAGGAAGGAAGCGAAGGCGAGTCAATCTCTTGCTCCAACTTGGACAAGGGATGAGCACCAAGTCCATACGCATTGCTCGCGCGATGTTCGACGGTAAACAGAAGATAGGGACATAGTTGTCTGTGGTGTTGAGCGTGCA
The DNA here is from genome assembly GCA_034770305.1 of Trichogramma dendrolimi. Lineage (NCBI taxonomy): Eukaryota > Metazoa > Arthropoda > Insecta > Hymenoptera > Trichogrammatidae > Trichogramma > Trichogramma dendrolimi. The sequence continues at coordinate 221,196 of JAPMIB010000099.1, forward strand.
GTTCCTACCTTTCAGTCTATCCACACGGTCCCCTTGGACAAAGGGGCTGGGATACGCCCAGCCAGCGCGTCGGGACTGACTTTGCCGCCGGTTTGCCGAAAGATCGAGATCTCCCAGGAACCCGACGACTCAGTCACCCCCGACTACCGATTCCCACTGGAAGGGAGAAGCTTCCAGTTGGCCCCTCAGTGGGGGGCGGGGCCTATTCTACCCCTACCGGCTATGCAGGCCGGCGCCCGAGTTGAGGCCGCAACTCACACGTCGTGGAAAAGTCACGGATCCAGAGCTGTTCGGGGCTGTTATGCCCACAGCTCTTTCATTCAACCCATCCACTACCCCAAGAAGCGATATGATGTGGCAACCACTGCCCCCGCGAGTCCGTTCCCAGTGTCGGGGCCACAGAGTTTTACCTCTGTTGGGGCTCCCCGACCCCGTGGTACCGTTTAGCGCCCGGTCGGCGTTCGAGGCCCTGTAAGGGGCCACTTTCAAGTTAGGGGGCTTGTCTCCCCGGCACTTGGTAGGCCAGCTCGGGTGCGCGGGACTGCCAGACCCGAAGATGCCCGAGGACACCCCCCTGCGTTCTATCTCTATTACTCGTATAATCACGCCCTACACACATACTTTTCACTTTTACCTCACCATTTACACTCTCTTAACTTCCCTTATCCCCTACCCCCCAAATTTAATTTTAATTTTCTTCATACGTAAATTCCTCGCTTTCACCTAACATTCTTTCCCTTATTCTCTCACTCCATTCATTCACAGTTTCATCGCTCGGAAAGAACCTTCCCAAGAGTAGCTTCGCACCGTCCCTCCAACCCTTAGTAAATTCCCCGCCTTCCTTTCTCATACTTGCAAGCTCATGATTTCTCCTCTTATTTCTCAGTATCCTACACCCCCCCCCCCCATGCATTCTTGTTTCCTTCCACACTCACATACTCTCTCCAGTTATTCGTCTTCCATTCAGACAACATTCTCTGTAACTCCTTACACTCGTCCTATATCTTTCTCTTCTCTCCTCTTCATCCTCTTCATTGCTTTTCCTCTTTCACGCTGCCACTCTCCTCCGCAATCGCCGAACCTCTCTTTTTTCTTTTGTTCTAATTCTCTCGTCTACCATACAATCTTGGCTTTCCTTTCACGCTTCCTATTCAAATTCTAATCACACACTCGCTTCATCCATTCATCCATAATTTCGACCTTTTCTTCTACACCCTGAGCCAAGAACTCTCCATATCCTAGTCCTGCGGCAAGCTCCTGGATAGTAGTTGCCACTTGGACTCCCTTGGTTTTTAAATCGCCAAAGGACCATTGGTGTTCCTACCCGAGCCCAGCCGCTGCTACCGACAACACCGATATACTCATGTATATCGGGTTGTGGTCGGACACGCACCTGTCATCTCTCACACTCCACTCCAATTCCCAGTGACTCATTCCCTTGCACACACTCACATCCATGTCACTTTTTCCATTAGCTCCGCTAAAAGTATATACATCAGATGGCTCATTCAACACATTCATACCCCTCTCCTCTATCCATTGCTCGATTTTCACTCCCCTTTCAACATTATCTCTCGTACGCCTACTCGGCTTGCTGTGCCACAGGGCCAAACAGGCATTCGCATCCATCCCTATAATAACTCTATCGTTCACTGCAACATTCAGACACTTCCCATGTACAGTACAGACACTTCCCATGTACTGCAACGCCGCCTCTACTGGCACTTTCAGTTGCATATACATGGAGGCCACATACATACTACCGAATTTCCCTTTTATCCATACACACACCCCCCATTCACTCCTACTCAACCAACATTACCTCCATACCCTCATTCACTACCACAACTGCCGCTTTCGCTCCAACACTCTCAAACACTCTCATATATGCAGGCAGCCCACACACTCTGTCCTCATACACCCATGGCTCCTGCAACAGCAACACATCCACCCTATCATCCATCACAGTCTTTGAAAGGTCATGCATTACTGCTCTCGCTCGTTGGCAATTGAGCTGCATGACCTTCATCCCATTCATTCTTGGGTTAGTCAAGACTCGCTCCCCGTTCCCAGCAGTGCCTGCCGAATCCTCGGCGACACCTCCAGCACCACACCTTCCTTCTCCCTCGATCTTGCCCCTATCCTAAACTTTACCCTCATTGTCCTTTTCATCTCTTCCGCATCCACGTCTTGCTTCAAATTCCTCACGAATACCTCATTCAGCAGCGCATCATCGTTCATTCCTTTTGGAACAGCGCGGATAAGCCCGAGCGGTGGAAAAGTTTTTGGCTTTTCCACTCTCAAGCCCGCCTCTCTCAGACCCTGGTCCTCCAGCATCCTCTTCCTCTCTGCCTCATCCGCTAGCTCCACCAGCACCTTACCCTCTTCCATACTCCGCACTTCCGTGACTTTCAATCCCATGCCCTTCTCCACAAGTTCCAGTTTACTCCTCACATCCTTACCCTCCTTCAAACCCTTTCCTCTCACCACAACCGCATAACTCTTCTTCACCGGAGTCCTTTCCTCCTCCTGCTGCACCAGAGGTTCTCGCTGACTTACAGCGACCTCCTCTCGCAAGCAAGTCTCCCTCATCTGAGCCTACAGCTGCTTCTCGACTCTTTCCTTCTCCTCAAGTCTCGCTTTCACGGCGCTGTTCTCCGTGACAAGGCTGGACACAAGCTTTTTCAGTGCCTCAAACCTCACGCCCACCTGCGCCGTGGCTATTTTCGGGATTTTCGAAGCTTCCAGGGCCATGTAGTGAGCAAGATCCTGCGAAATGTTATTCATGTTCGCAAGATAATCCTCATCCCGCTCCGCCTTTCCCGACTCCTTTTTCCTCAACCTCTCCTCCTTTTTCCTCGCATTCGCCAGCATCACCTATTGCGTCCTCCTATCATCACTATAAACCTTATCGTTTTCTCCACCCTCACCATTCTCCTCAACCGCTATCTCCTCCACTTCCTCTACCTCATCACTACTGTCCTCCCTTCCCTTTTTATTGACTTTAGCGACATCGTCCTTTCCATCTCCTGACCCATTTTTCCCGGCATCCTCACCATACTCCTGCGTGCTCTTATCGTCGTTGGTACGGCCCTTCTTGTTCCTATGCCAGTCCGGGAACAGCAGGTCCGAGGGAGGAATCGTCCTCTTGCCACTACCCTCAATGTATTCCATTGAGGAGAATTGGTTCGAGGAGGCCCCATCCCCAGAGTCAGACCTGCTCCGGACGGTGACAGGATCCTGCGTACTCACGTTTACCGCGAGCACAGAGGGGTTATCGCCCCTGGCCCTTCTCTCCCGAAGCGCCCTCTCCCTCGCCCGCTCCAGCCTCTGCGTCTCCAAGAGATCCGACCTCCCGTCTTGCCCCCGGTGCACAATCACCCGAGGCTGGGGAAGCTGAGACCTACCCAACTCCGGTTTGTCCTTCCCTGCGGTTCCACCCTTCGCTCCTCTCCCAACAACCACAACCCCGCGGTTCTTGCCCTCCCCAGAATCTAAGGGTCTGCCACTGGCGACCGGGGCTTTCACCCGATACGAGCCAGGGTTGGATTCAGGCACGTTTGTGCCCTTACCAACTGGGGTACACTTGATCGTTTGAGAATCGCTCATCATGATTGGTTTATTTTGGTTGTTGTTAGCGGATCTGGTAAGTGGCTGGTTTGCCACCCACCAGAACTCGGGCGACCTCGCTGCGGCAAAGCCACGACCATGAGGGGGAGTAGATAGGGACATTTGATTTCTCGTGTCACCGACACAGGTACCTCGGGCAGTATGCCCATACCCAGCACTATTCAGCTCAACCAGTACTTAGACAGGGAACGAGCCTGGAAAAACCCCACCCTCACCTGCTTCAAATTAGAGCAGGATCACCGGGTGAGTAGACCTTTCACAATAACAGTGAAGCAGCCGCTTAGCCGTCCTACGCAGCCTCAAATTGGAGGCTGCGCAGGCCGTTGCCCAGCGGAGACCACGTGGGGGTGGGCTGCCGGCTCCAAGGAGCTCAGGTCGTGCATTCATCATAACAGTCACTCACATTCTCACTCACACTCTCATTCATGCCACTATTTACAATTCTATTTACATCAAATCCAACTACTCTACTACTTCTATGTACAATTCGTATTTACAATTCCTATTTACAGACATATACAATTTCATAAAGCGCAGAATTAGTCTGTGCCCTCCTTCTTTACAGCTACTCTTACGCAGAAAGTTTCAAAGGCCTTAAAGACCACCTGATTCTGCACAATTTCATCACACGCCAAGGGCCAGTTGCCTCCCTCACGAGTCATCACCCCTATGAGGTCCTCCCTCTCTTCAGAGAATTCCTCACAGATGAAGAGCTCGTGAGTAGAAGTATCCTCCATTCCACAAGGACAGTCTCCATTCTCCTTCAGACCGAAGCTATGAAGCTTTGCCCTGAAGTTCCCGTGCCCAGTCATGAACTGGGTCGTGTAGTGGTTCAGTCGAAGGCTCCTCATCCCAAGTCGAGACTGAACTGTGGGAAAGAAAATCTTAGTCACGGGTCCCTTTGTCGTCCTTTGACACTTGTCGTTCCATTCCTCAATTGCCTCTTCCTCTACTGCACCAAGTTCTGCAGCCATTTCAGCACGCTCTTTAGGTGTCAATGGTCTGTCTTCCATGACAGACGCGTACCGTCTCTTGATCCTCCAGATCTTCATCCTCCTACCAATCTCCAAGTCAATCGGAAGCTCACCCACCAGGATGTGCAGCGCAGGCGTTGAGCAGGTGCAGTAGGCCTTACAGATACTCTGCAGCGCAAACCTCTGAACAGATTCCAGCCGACCCATCGCCGCAGTGGCCAGGTCACCCCAGACCTCAGTGGCATAGAGCACGACCGGAATATAAACAGCCCTATATATAAGCTGTATATAGCTGCAAGGCAGGCCCCAACCTGCACGCGAGACCCGCATCAGCCTTGACAGCATTTTCTTTGCCTTGTCACCAACAACATCCACGTGAGCAGAAACTCTGGGCCCCTTCTCAAACGTGACTCCCAGGTACTTTACTGAAGTCACGTATCTCAAACCCTTACCATTCAGCTTAACCGAGGGAGGTCTCAGTCTCTTTTCTCTACCTGTACTCAGCGAACCGGCGAGACATCCAGCATTGTGGAGCTTTTTGGCTCGACCAGTAACTGGCCTGTCCTTCAGCAACAGCATCTCAGTTTTAAACTCCGAGAGAGCTAAGCCTCTTTTAGTGCACCAGCGAGATACGGTGTCAGTTACTAATTGCGCTCTGCGCTCCAGCTGTCCCCTACTACCTCCACCAACCACAATCACAAGGTCATCAGCGTAGGCTACAAAGTCCTCGCCCATATCTTCCAGCTCCTTAAAAAGCTCATCCAAACACATGTTCCAGCATTCGGGTCCCAATATCTAACCCTGCGGGCAGCCCTTACTGAGGCGCCTAACCACACTGCCATGTTCCTCCGCAATTATAACTGACCTCTCGGCAAAGTAATCCTTCACCAGGCCGAACAGGCCAGAGAAGATAGGGACAGTGGGAATTTCGTTAAACGGATCCGGGACAGGTGGCCTAGCTCGAGCCAGCTGGTGGTCGTATTAAGCAGTTATCATCTACTCCCGCCGTTTACCCGCGCGCATCGTGACGGTGTCGGCATTCGTCGAAACAAGCGGTCCTCGCACTTTTCCCGTAGGGGCAACTTGGCCAAGAGATTGGCAACCAAGTCCATACGCATTACTTGCCATCTCTCGCAGTTCCGCACTTTTGCTGTAAAGGCAACTTGGACAAGGGATACGCACCAAGCCCATACGTATTACTCGCAATCTCTCGCAGTTCTCGCACTTTTGCCGTAAAGGCAACTTGGACAAGGGATACGCACCAAGTCCATACGCATTGCTCGCGCGATGTTCGAAGGTAAACATAAGATAGGGACAGGTTTGTTTGTGCTGCTTACACTTTGACTAGGGAAGACTTATACGCACGCGTTTGTCCACCCCGTCTCATTCGCCATTCACACTGCGCACGATCATCCTGGAAGCCGGCAACTCTCGACCTGCACCACTCAGAACCTGCTGGCCTTCGTTCGGGATCGCATGCACAAAAGAATCCATTCATACCGAGACGCTCATATGGTGGTAGGAGACTCGTAACCGTTTACCTGGTCATAGGCCTGGATTCCCTCGAGCTTCGCTTACTCGCCTATTTTTCGCCTGCTTAGTTCTGTATTTGCTACCGACTCCCTAGAAGCTTTGCTTCTATCCGCAGGGCAATAGCTTTGAGCCTTGTTCTCACAGGGTAGTTCCGGTACCGACCCTCTAATACTCCCTCACGTCTGGTGCTCCATTCTCTCAAATTGCTCTGTTCGAATGGGTGACCTGATGTCTTACAACCGACGCCCTACAGCATCCATATAGGTGCTGTGAACATCAGAATCAGTGCTGGGCTCTCACCTCAATCACACCCTCATCGAGCGACGATATTGATGAGCTAGAGGTTTGGCTCTCGGTAAGAGCACGGCAAGCTTAGCTATTCGTCGTTTTTATTTTGACCTCTTCGGATCGTTAACCCATCTGCCACCTAGAGTTCAACCCTTGAAATGATCTATTGATCTTCTCATCTGGGAGCAAGCTCGTGTATAAACTTGAGACTCATCCGCCGACAGGATGAATTTCCGAGCTGCTTGGTACTCCCGCCCTAGGTACCTCTTTTTACTTCTCTGGTGTGAAGCTCGAGGGGTCTTCGGCTAAGCTTTCACTCTCTTTGCCCCTCTAGCGTTTCGTGATCGGTCGCCGATCACACCTGACGCTGTTGGTTTGTAGCGCGAATCGGTGGTTTTACCAATGTGACCGGATGATGTACCGTTTAGCGAAATTTTTTAATTCTTTAAAAATCCTCTTGTCCGAGACTAAGTTTTCCTTAGCGCACGGCCAAGATCCAGTTATCTCAACTGCTACTTTAACGAGTTTCCTTCTTAAGCGATGTATTAGCGGGCATTCGAACAGGATATGATCTGCTGTTTCAGTCTGACCGCAATCGCAATAGTCAGAATCTCGAGTAAAGTTTTTCGCATGGAATTTATGCAGGTAATACGCGAATCCTTCATGGCCGGTTAAAAACTGCGTGACATAGTAGTCAAGCTCGATGCTGTACTCTAGTCATCGCGCGATACTTGGGAAAAACTCATGGGTGGTTCTTCCTGTCGAGGATCCGTCCCACCGGGTTTGCGACTCTTCCGTAAGTCGAGCGTCCACTTGTAGTTTTGCGACAGTATCATTAGCGAGGATTTCCTCCCTGCCAATACGCAGATTTAACACCTCCACTGCTTCTCCTTTCCTTATCCTATAGTATGCGGCTCTTTGACAGAAGTTCTGAGAACCGAGAGTTGCGCACTCCTAGACTTGTCGAAATTTCTTTCGTTTGGATTTACTTTATTATACCAGACTGCTGCCGCATACGTAATTTTCGGAATGAAGACGCAATCATAAATTGTGCTGAGACATTTGTATCCCATGCCCCAATTTGCTTTAGAGGAACGCGTTATCTCATTGAAAGTCGTTGAACTTTCATTAGCGACTCTAGCCAAGTGATCAGTGTACCTCTGTCCCGCTGCCAACGTTACAACCAAATATTTTGTTGTGCTGAGACCTTGCAGAGTCGTACCTCTTAACCTGATTGTTGGCCTCCTCCTTTCCATATTGATTTTCTGGTCACCCTTCAAAAGTATCTGGCCCGAGTTAGGGACTGAGATTTCAAGCTTTCGTTGCTTGTACCATTTGTCCGCCAAGTTAATTGCTCGATTTTCTTCCCTTTCTAGGGCTTCTCGACTTCCTCCTTTGATGAAAATCATGACGTCATCTGCGTACGCTAATGCTGGAATGTTTTCTGCCTCTAGGAGATTCAGAAGACCATCCAACTGAAGGTTCAACGCCACAGGACCTATGATAGAGCCCTGAGGTGCCCCCTTCGTCACGTGTTTCGAAGCACCTGCGTATAGCTCGGACACGATCTTTTTCGCAGCGTTTCCATCAATTCGGGCCACCAGAGGTTGTCGAAAGCTCCGGAAATATCGAGCGGAAGTGCGAGAGCATACTTGGAGTCATTCTCTTCCACCAGCTGGCGGAGTTTGAGAATAGCATCCTCGGTGCTTCTCCCTTCCTTGAACCCATATTGTAGCCTCGATTCATGATTCCTTCGATGGATTACACCCTCGGTTCGATCAATAATCAGTCGCTCAAAAGTCTTCCCAACTAGGGAAAGCAGGCATACCGGCCGATATGATTTCGCCAAGACCTCGTCCTTCTCCGGTTTCAAGATCGGAACCACAACTCCCTTCTTCCACGCGGATAGGATCTTTCTGCTGGCCAGACACTTATTGAAGAGGTCCGTGATCTCAGGTAGGATAATAAGAACTTTTTTAAGGGCCTCTGGGATCACTTCGTCCGCCCCTGGGCTCTTCCCCGAGGTGTTCCGCTGCATTGCGTTCCACACTTCCAGACATGTAAAGTCGGTGGCATCCTCGCCGTTTGATGGTGCATCTGCTTATGCTCTCAACCTGCGTTGTGGCCGATCGTCACTCCTCGGTGAATCGTCTGGAATCAGTGTGTCCAATAGCGTTTTCGCTGTCTCTGCCCAACCCTCTGTCATGGACCCGTCTTGCTTTCGTAACGACGAAAGTGGTTTTCTTTGTTTGACTCTGCCGGCTGCGATTTTATATGGGAGTTCGCATACATTCTCAATGCTAGCTCTGGTAACAAATTTTTCCCAGCTTTCCTTTTTTGCCGTACGAATTTCAGTTTGATACAGTCTCCTTTGGATCTGATATTTCCTCCTTGACTGCTCGATCAAGCGGGCACTCTTCCCTTCACTCATGCTTGCGACGCGAAGTTTCCTTTGTCTTTCAACTTCCTTCTTTGCGATTCTCAAGCCGCAGGTCCACCACGCCTGCTGCTTGTACTTCCCTGTACTCCTGGGAATCGCATCATTACAAGCTTTGAGTATACCATCACTTACTGCGTCCGCCATTTTACTAACATCATCCGCATTTTCGGTGATGGCCGCCCTGATGTTATTCTTTGATTCGAGCAGTGATTCCGTTGTACTTTTCCCAATTGGCGCGTTTAACGCAAAACCTGGCGCCGCGCTTAGGAGTCTCCACTTCGTCTTCAAGTGAAAATTCAATCCGTATCGGTCTGTGGTCACTCTGGCCCCATGATTCTACTCGCCAGAACTTGAGTTTCCTTGCGATTCCAGGTGACGCAAATGTTGCATCTATAAATGATGACCCATTAACCGTTTGAAAGGTTGGTTCGCCCTGTTTTCGTTTAGAACTACTAGACCACTTTCCGCTAAAACTGTTTCAAATTTCTCCCCATTCTCGTCCGTGGCGCTTGCGCCTCACATTGGTGATCTTGCGTTGAGATCCGCACAGATCACAATATCTCTGTTGCCCGAGAATCCACGATTTTTTTTGTTTCCTAACAAAAATTCGTGTCTTCCTGTTGAATTTGCAGTAGAGACTGACGAGAATGAGTGTTCCAAAACTCCCGGTCAGTTCCGCACACGAGATATTCGCTTCACAGAATTCCGTCATTTTCATGATCGTGATTTCTTTGTTGAAACCTATGATAGCTGCTCCCGTTCGGGCTTGTCGTATACCGAGGTCACTCCAAGTCCAATCCAGTGACTTTCCCGTGGGAGGTAGCTGGCTCGTGGATCGCTAACATATCAACTCGTGTGTTGACTGCATGAAGCCGAACTTCATCATTGACCGACTTGGCGCGTGCTGCATTAAGTTGAAGAATGACAAGTCTAGTTCTGGTTTGTTGACCTGCATTCTCCGCATGTCCCGGTTCGTTGTCATCTTCGTCCCTAAATGCGAGTGAGCGTGAGCGTTTAAAGTGGCGCCGACTGGGCCTACGCCTAGCGTCTTCTCGTTCCATCCTATCCATCTGTTCTTTTCACTCTCCTTTTCTCTCTCTTATTTTCGTTTCGCTTTGATTCGTGCGTGCGTGCGTGTGTGCGTGTGTGCTAGTGCTTGTGTTGTCGTGCCGGGCTGTGAGTGTCCTTATCCAGTGTTACTCGTGGTTTCCCTCGCTCTCGTGTCTTTCTTTCAGCAGGTTGCCACTTGCCTGATTGCCTACTGAAAGTCGGGAATGATCGTGATCTGTGATCCGATCGATCTTAGGATAAGAATAAAAAAAAAATAAAAACAGTAAAAAATAGAATATGTACAATTAAATTGAGTTAAGTAGGAAAATTTGAATCTGTTTTGAGATTCACGGCTGCCACCCCGTGTCTCGTGTTTAAGTCGCTGCTTGATAAGTCGGCGACCTTTTGCTTTCGCAACGCATGGCAGAATCTCTAAGGCTGATTGCCTTCCAGAATAGATTTGATTAGGATTTTTACATATATACATAACTCCCGTGGAGACTCAGTTGTCTACCGGGAACGCTATACTCAAAGAGGCGACTTTTTATTCTTTATTGTCACGCCTTCTGAACGCAATACTCCATCAAAGTTCCATCAAATTCCCGTTGTTACCGATCTGGAGATTCCAGATTGCCCCCCACACATGTGGTGTTCGCGGTATCAACAGGTACCCCTTATAGCACATTTCACTAAATAGAAGATAGGGACAGTAAATGTATCTTGCGTGGTCAAGCCACGCACCGGTACCTCGAGCAGAGCTCATACCCGGAAATGTTCGATAATCATCCACTAGTCAGCGAAACCCCAGCTTGGGGAACGCGCCCGGAAAAACCGGACCACTGCTTTAGCAGACAACTCCTTCAGCCGCCGCGCCGCCCGGCCCAGCTATTGCTGAGCAGGGCGCCGCGACGTTACCAGCGGGGACCTCGGGGAGACGGAGTTGCGGCTCTTTTTTTTGAGCATAGGTCCTTTGTCTCTACTCGTCAAACTTCGACTTATCAGCCGCCTATTGCGGGTTCGTCAGAAGTCGATACGCGACAATAAAACCGAAACCGAACACTTAAACTTAACTATACTAACAACACTAACTTAACAACTGACTTAAACTAACTTTGGCACCGATAATACTTAGTAGGTAAGGAGTAAACTCCAATTGACTAGACAGACACAAAACGCAAACGAACATTGATCTTTGGGAAACTAATACTGAACGAAAAATTAAACGGAGTTACGCGCGGTCGCGTACCTCCACGTCGAGCCTTCTCTTTTCTAATAAGAGAGCTCGGCAAGTCCTCCGAAAAACCCCGTAGACCTCTTTCGTCTCCACAAAAGTAGAGAGGTCCGGAGGCCACGGGATACCTACACGCGCCATGTACTCTTTGAGTTCGACTCTCGAGGCCTCGAGCCTCCCGCACTCTCGGAGAACGTGCCGAACCGTCTCGACCGCCCCGCATGAGCAGAGCGGTGATTCCGCGAGCTTGAGATCGTGTAACCTAAAACTAAAATCGCCGTGGCCATTCAGGAACAGGCTCACGTAGTGGTCAAGTTCGATAAAATGGTTACCTATCCTAGACTCGATTGTTGGGAAGAAAAGCTTCGCCACTCCGCCTTTCGACGTCGTGGTCCAGCGTTCCTGCCACAGGGCAAGAAGACTGCTCTCTACACGCTGGAGAGCTTGTCTCTTGTTGTCCCCTTCCCGGAACGCGACCCCATACATTTCGAAGCTCGCTCCACGTTTGATCTGCGCCCTTAGACGCTATCTTATCCACTCAAGATCCAAGGGCAACGAACTGGCGCAAACCTGAAGCAAGACTGTCGATGCAGTCCTGTACGCTCGACAAATCCTGAACAGCGCGATGCGCTGCATCCTTTCTAGCTTGACCGCCAGAGTGCTCGTTACCAAGTCACCCCACGCTGTAACTGCGTAGAGCATCGTCGGTAAGAACACCCCAGCGTACAAGTGGCGCATCGCGCCGTAACTGATGCCCCACTGAGCCCGTGCCACCGACGCTAGACGCTGGTAGAGACCAGACGTCTTTGCACCGGTAATCTCGATGTACTAAGCAATCGAGAAACACGGTCCCAATGTCACCCCCAAATACCTAACTAAATTCCTGTACTTTATACCTAGATTACCTTGGATCGGCTGATCTCAAGACTGAGACGACGCGCCCAACCCGCGATTACGTTCGTCATGCTTTGAGTTCGGACCTCGCAGTCAGTCCTGCTGTCACCAGGGACCAGCAACAGCAGGTCGTCCGCGTAGGCTACGATCTCTCCGCCTCGCTCCTGTACCTCACGCAGCACCGGATCCATACACATGTTCCACATGTCCGGGCCGAGAATAGAGCCCTGCGGTGCTCCTTTCTTGACCTCCCTCGCGACTCGAGAGCCGTCACTCGTAAGAGAGACGGTTCGGCCATCGAGGTAGTCACGCACGAGCTGCCATATATTCCCCGGGCAGCTCCGAGTCGCCAGTTCCTCCATCACCGAGTGCCATCTGAGATTATCAAACGCACCAGTGATGTCGAAAAGAATGCTAAAGGCCAAGGGTTTACCACACCCCGACACGATGGACCTTGCGAGTCCAATCGCGTCGGCAGTGGAACGCCCGGCTCTGAAACCAAACTTCCTAGAAGAGGCGTGATCTTCGCTCGAGATCACGGGGAGAAGGCACCAACGAATGAGCCTCTCCAACACCTTGCTTAATACCGGTAACAAGCATACCGGTCGATATGATTTCAGGGCCGAGCGGTCCTTGTCCGGCGACTTAAGCAGAACGCAAATCGCGCCAGACTTCCAGCTCGACGGGAACCTCCCTTACCTGAGACAGGCATTCATTAAACAAGTCAAAGGCCGCAAGAAGCCATAGCCGCAGGCTGCCTTTATCATGTCGGCTTCAATCATATCCTCGCCAGGACACTTTCCACTTTTCATGCTCATTACGGCCTTCAACACCTCGAGCACGGACCATAAAGCGGTTTCTGTAGCCCGGCTCGGGGGAATTACTCTGTCTGGCGTCGCTGGGTCAGCGAAGAACCCGTCAAGCAAGGCCGCCGCTGTCTCGGTCCAACCAGCCGTCGATGAATCACCCACCATAAGCGAGTTCGCCGCCGACTTCGGCGCGATCTTTTCGCTGGTAATCTTATAGATGAAGCCATATAGATCGCCACCCGTGTTTGTGGTGACGAACGATTGCCAGCTAACGTTTCGTGCAACCCAGCACGCACGCGTGTATTTCCTACGGAGGAGGTTGCTCCTGGCCCTAAGTTCGACGCGTGACTGCGCGTCACGTTCCCCCTGGTACCGTCTTCTCGAGCGATTAAATTCCCTCTTTAACCCGGTTAGCTCAGCGTTCCACCAGGGAACCGAGCGAGAGAAAAACTTATTCTTCGGAATCGCGGTTTTGGCCGCGGCAAGTAGAACGCCGCTCAGAGACTGAGCGAGCGCATCCACTTCCCGGGGCGTCACCGGATCCGTACAGGAGACCTCCTCCAACAGCCGCGACACCTCGCTCCCATACCTTTCCCAGTTAGCTCTTCGCACGTTGTACCTAGGTGTCCTCGGGACCCCAGAGGCCACCTGCTCTCGGAGGCAGTAAGTAATCGGCCTGTGATCGGCCGTCGTCCAACCCTCACGCACGGTCCAATCACAGACCTGAGCTTCAAGCTCAGACGTTACCAAGGTAACGTCGACATCCTTGTCTCCACGGACTAAGGTACTAGGATGCCCTGGTTGACACAGCAGTGAGACCATGTCTGTGTATCACCTCCTCAAGCAAAAGCCCGCGTTCATCCGCGGCCTGCACGCGACTGCTCCACTGCGGCGACGTGCCGTTCAACAAGTCCATGCCAATAATAACTCTCCTGGATCCCAAGCGGCTAAGGAGAAGATCCAGGTAGTCGATGTGCACCTCGGGCTCGTGGCTGAACTGGTGATATTGACTTATCATCACCACGGACCCGAAGGCAACCGACAGCTCCACGCAGACACAGTGCGCCGACGAGTACTGCCGCAGATGCCTAGCCTCGATGTTCGGGCTTAATACGACCACCGCTGCCCAAGGAGTTTCGTCTCCTTTCTGACCAGTGATGACAACGCGGGAGAAGCTGCCGAGCGCACACGCCCGGCCCTTGTGTATGTATTGCTTCGCAATAAGGAGGACGTCATAGCCCTCTCCTACTGCGGAGACAACCATCTCTTCCGAGGCAAGCCTCGATCGACCTAGGTTAGCCTGAGCTATTTTCGGGCTAGCCATTGCGCTCCTCTAAGCGCAGGACCTCCGCTTGATATAGCGGACAAGTCGCACCCGGGTCGTGTGCATGCTCTCTGCCACGCTTCATACAACGTGTGCAGAAGTCCTTTAACGCCTCTTTCTCGCACACGTTCGAGTCGTGTGCCCCGCCGCATTTCCTGCACAGGGCCTCGGTACGGCATGCCTTGGTCGTATGGTGAAAACCTTGGCATTTGTAGCAGACCGTGACTCCATTATAGCTGCCAACCCGGCAGCGCATAGTGCCAAGGTAAACCTTCTTGGCTTTAACAAGGGCCTCGCGAACCGCAGGATCCGCCTCTAGGATGTCTTGCCTGTTTTCTTTGGCCCACGTTTGAATTTAAATTTCACGAGCGCCCTTATCTCAGCCTCCAAACGGTTACCGAGCACGTCACCGTTTTGACTCGCCAGAGCCCCGAGCACCTCGTCTTCCGAAGAGAGTTCGGTACATCAAAGATAGCGAGCCTCGGCCATGTGGGGGACGCAGTGCGTTCCACCACCTCTAATCCTTTCTCCTTGATCCCATTGGACCCCAAGAGCCTATCCAAGTCGGCCCTGCTCCGGACCTCGACAAGAACCGAGTCCTTTGCCTTAACAATGGCATCGAACCCGATATTGGCTCTGACCGTATCGACCGCCTTGAACAGTTCAGCCTTTAACTCCTCGCCCGTTCTGACCCTTAGGGCACTGGTGGCTCTGACTGTGGCCACAAACCGTTTCCGCTTCGGACTTTGCTTGCGAGCCCTAGTCGGTTTCGGCTTGGGCGGCTGCTCAGCTGCTTGAGCCGTGGTCACGGTCTTCGACGGTCAGAAGATAGGGACAGTAGAAATCTCGTTAAACGGATCCGGAACAGGTGGCCTAGCTCGAGCTAGCTGGTGGTCGTATTAAGCAGCTATCATCTACTCCCGCCGTTTACCCGCGCGCATCGTGACGGTCTCGGCATTCGTCGAAACAAGCGGTCCTCGCACTTTTCCCGTAAAGACAACTTGGCCAAGAGATTCGCTCCAAGTCCATACGCATAACTTGCCATATCTTGCAGTCCTCGCACCTTTTTATATGAGAGCCCACGTCACGACGAGATTGGCACCAAGTCCATACGCATTGCTCGCGCGATGTTCGCTCTAGCCGCTGGCATCTAGTTGTTGCAGCGGTCCGGGAACGCTACATCCTAACATAAGTCCGTGTCCCCCATTACCACTTCAGGCGCCCAGCCTACCTCATCACACCTATCGAGGTCCCGGTCTCGGGCCCGGTCCTCAGTCCTCGCACTCGCTTGTGCGCAGCCACCACGAGCGGGATCGTTTAGCGTACAAGTCCATACGCATTGCTTGGGAGCAGCAGCAGGCCAAGCTTGGCGCGGCGTGTTATTATATTACATTTATAGTTCATTCAAGCGCGATGTCGATAACAGGGTTTTTTTCGGCGTTGCCAGTATTTCGGGGGACGCGACCGAGCGTGACACGTGCGTGCGTATCGATAACCTGGAGCACAAGTTTGACCGCGTACTGGATATTATTGAGTCCCGCGGTGATGGGCGCGGTCGTCGTGGCCACAATTTTGATCGTCGTTGCAACTCCGGCGAGGGTTTGGGTCGCGATCGCGGCGGCTTGTGTCACACGCACTTCAAATACGGTCGTTTTGCTCGACGATGCGCCGACCCCGATTCGTGTGCGTGGAAGGAGCCCGTTGACTGTAAAAGCCACCGCAGCGATCATGGCAAAGATAAAACGAACGGTAGTAATTCTGGCCCCGATAAGTCATCTCAATCAAAAAACTCTCGGACTCCGGCGTGGCTTCCGAGACGACTGCGTCGGACGACTCGATTCGTCTCCACATAGAAGATATAAATTCCGGTTTAATTTTTATGATAGACTCTGGCGCAGAGGTGTCGGCGATCCCTAGGCCGAGTAAGTGGGAGGCTAGACCCGTGAGCTTTGGCATGACGGCGGCAAATCAATTGCCGATACAAGTTTATGGTACCAAGAAGTGAGAAATTAAATTTAGCGATAATAAACCTTTGCCTTGGACCTTTGTTGTTGCGGAGGTACCCTACCCTATAGTAGAAGGAGATCTTCTTAAATTTTTCCATTTACTTCCCGACCTTACCTGCAAGTGCCTTTTGGACGCATCAGGCGCGGTGATCGGACGTGGTTTTATTTCTCGCATTAATCGACGCAAGCTAGCGATTTGCAGCTTATCATTACGTGATTGTAACTCAAGATTTTTTCAAATTTTACACAAGTTCCCTGAAGTATCCGGACTTGCTTCCCCCAAGCCGAGCTCAGGTAGCAATGTTTTTCATTATATTGAGATTGAGGGTAAGCCTATTTCGCACAAAGCGCGTAGGCTCCCTCCACCTAAACTCAAGGCCGCAAAAGAGGAGTTTTCCAGACTCCATAAGGCCGGTTTAATTAGGCCATCTAGTAGCCCCTGGGCTTCACCCATTCACATGGTGTTCAAGAAAGATAACTCTTGGCGTATCTGTGGCGATTACCGCCGCTTAAATTCGGTTACTAAGTTCGACGCGTACCCGATACCCCGTCTTTTGGACTTTACGGTTGTGCTCGCGGGTAAATCAATTTTTTCGACACTAGATTTAAAAAAAGCATTCAATCAAATCCCGTTGAACCCAGACAATATCCCCAAGACCGCGGTAATTACGCCGTTCGGGCTGTGGGAATATAATGTAATGACATTCGGCCTTTGAAACGCGGCGCAGACGTTCCAGCGTTATGTGGACTCGGCGCTTCGTGACTTGGACTTCGTCTTTGTTTACCTGGACGATATTCTCGTGTCATCGTCGTCCATGCATGAACACGAGGCGCACCTCGAGGCTGTTTTCGAGAGACTTTAGCGGTTCTCGTTGCAGCTCAACGTTGACAAGTGCGTATTTGGCCGTGAGACAGTCGAGTTTTTGGGATATTTGATTTCTCGCGACGGATATAAACCTTTAGAAAAAAAAGTAGAAGCAATCGTTAATTATTCGAGACCGGAGAACATAGAGGAGCTACGTAGGTTCTTGGGTACTTTTATCGTAGCAGTATACCGCACGCCGCGGAGATGAAAGGTCAACTTAATAAATTTTTTACCGATTCATGGAAGAATGATAAGCGACCAGTCAACTGGGACGCTGAAGCTGTTGAGGCGTTTGACAAGTGCAAGAAAAGTCTCATTGACGTAACGTTGCTTGCATTTCCGCGGTGTGATGCCCCAATTCGCGTTGTGTCGGACGCCTCGGATCGGGCGATGGGCGGCGCCCTTGAACAACAGGTCGATCGGGCCTGTCTACCCCTGTCATTTTTTTCGCGTTAGTTTGATTCGGCTCAGCTGCGATATTCGACTTTTGATCACGAGCTGACAGCCATGGTAGAATCCGTTAAACATTTTCATTATTACCTCGAGGGGCGTAAGTTTACAGTGTGCACCGATCACAAGCCCTCGATTTATGCGAGATCGCTGTCGCAGGAGAAGCCCCCCCCCACGACGCTTGAGACAGTTCATGTACTTAGCGCACTTCGACATTACTTACGAGTACCTGAGTGGAGGTGCCTGAGTTCCGGATCGACGGAGGCGACGCGTAGAGAGAAAGCACGGGGCCCCATAGAGTGTTGGATCGAAACGATAAATTTCATACTATCACGATCGACGAACACGATCGAGAATCGGTCGTTTCGATCGAGAGGCTGAAGCCGGCTCACTTTATAGTTGCCACCGACGCGCGCGCTGCAAACAGCGATTCAGTCGTTACAACAGAACCTATAAATGGCCCCGCGTGCGCCTCGTCGTCTGAGAGGCCTGTTGCACCTGTGCGAGTGAGGGGTGCGCCCAACGCCAGGCGTAGGAAACAAAGATAGCGTCGAGTTCTCGCGAATAATGTCCGAGCCCCCGTTGTCGAAGGGTGGAAAATTTTCCGCCAGAGACGGTGCGCAACGACTCGCTGATTTTATATTCGTTTGGCACTCGATAGCGGTGGTAGTTTGCAAATTTATCACCCTGTTTTCTTCTTTTGTTGCACAGGCCCCACGATGGATTCTTTTATGGCACTGTTTGATGCGGTTCGCATTCAGCGGGAGTTGGCGCGGGATCCATTGTGGGCGAGCGACCTTACAAATACTGAAATTTGCCTCCACGAGTTCCTTCCGCAGGTAGAAGAAATCATCAACCAGCATGAGAGACGGCGTCAGCGTCGCGGCTACGTCGGTGGACCTGCGGTTGCCTGCGTTATTTCATAACGGCGAGCCAGTGAAAAATCTTGAATTAAAAAATATCTCTGGTTACTTGCACCGCAACCAAGTACTTAGTATGCTCGCAGACGCAGGTGTACACACGTGCAACTTGACATTGTTTCGGTCTAAGCCCCGTTCAACCGCCATCAGTCGCGTGCCCGTCGCTGGCATCGTCGTGTAGGCTTCAGCTCGCGGCGATGCTTAAGAGAATCCTGTGGACTAGGTATTCCAGTACACTTCACGAGAGCGAGAGTCATGTAGTCGTGCGTCCGATCTGGCAGTCTGGACGGCCTGCGGTGACCGCGCCGACGAGCGAGCTGATTGATCCTGAGTCCTTGTTGAGTAAAATAGTTGGCAATGTGGATTTGATAGAGTATCTCTCTGAGCTGTTTTCGTATGACGACCTGAGCAACGCGTGGCTCCTCTGTAAAAACGTAAATTTCGTTCGCCTGCTGATGAGGAGAAGGGTAGATTCGGCTTGGCCTGGCTTTGTGGGCCAGAACGCGCGGCAAATGATTAAAGATTATATCTATCGTTTCCAGCCGTAGGAGGTCGTGCTCTCTGAGCAAGGCATTATTCGCGACGCGGTGGTGGCGCTTACAGTGTTGGGCTCAACCTCCGGTCAATTAATAGTCAAATTATAAGCCTTATCAGCGAGTCATACGCGGTGGTCGAGCTTAAGATCGCTGAAGCTAGCAACACCTTGAGTAGCTCTTTTTCACGCATTCGACCGAGACAGCTGCGAGTCAACGATAATAGCCACCTCAAAGGCGAATTTTTGTCGGAAAGTAAGAGCACGCTGGAAAATTTACATTTGAACCGTTGCCGAGAAGTCGCGTTCAGACCGATAATTAACATTTTAAGGGATAACCTTATCTTACGAGAACTTTATATTGCAACGGCACGCTCAATGTTCGAGGTTCACACACAGGGCGACGAGTCAGTGGGAGAGAAAAGCGAGGAGAGTATAGCCGCTCCAAGCGAGTTTCCCCTACGCGCTCCCCACGTTCGCATGACGGAGGACAGACTTTCACTTCCCGCGATGCGTGTGATGAGCCAAAAGAGAGGAGAGCGGATCAAGCGCCCCAGATGTGACCACAGAGCTACGACTATAAAAGCCGCGTCAGACTTCACATGGGTTTCTTTTCTTTTCTAACTTTAACTACAATTAAAAGTATCGATAATTCATTTAAATCTGATATCACGAAGAATCTCTAACACGCGCAGTTACGCGAGTATACACACGCTGTTACAACACTTGTTGTAGTGCATATAGTCATCAGCCAGTGCGGGGGATTGTGTAGTGAGATCTTACGAGTCAAGAACAAGCCTATCGCAGAAGCTTGTTATTGACGGAGAGCGCTAAGGGGTCCATACTACGCGCAGTCTGTGGCACCTGTATCACGGAAAGCCATCATTGTGAGTAAGCCAATCCTCGAGGGCTCATATCTGCATCTCATGGAAAAAAGCTGTATCAGGTCTCGCTCCATAGAGTCGAACACTTTCCGAAAGAGAAATCACCATCCAGGCTGTAGGTTCCACTTTAAACGTGCTGGACGCCAAAAGCCGAGTGGTAGAGTCCTCATCATCTAACAATTCATTCGTATAACTATCGTGCTTAGTGAACGTTGAGTCCTTGTGATGCTACGCAGGGACCTACAACCGAGTACGAGTCACCAACACCTGTCGAGCCACGCTCACGGCACACCGTCGACCCAGGTAACTTTATTATTTAAAATTAAATCATCTCATCTACACGGCCACAGAGACGAACTTACGACGCCTGACCAGGCTGTTATCACAGTAGTTAGCGAGCAAGTTCGTCACGAGAAGCCGATTGGCAAGCACGGTATTTTTCCTTTCCATTGTACAGACTAGTGATACAAATTGCTATAAAGAGTCCATCGTAATACTGATATTCACTGTTAATTTGAATTAAATAAATATGCACCTGTCCTAGAACGAACGAATTCACCATCTCTCCTTTCTTAAATACGTGCTCTTTCGATATAAATTGGGCTCGAAAAGAGGGCCTTTTGTACTCGAGCACGTGAGCTCGCCAATTAAGAACACTCTTACGCCCGCTTATATTACAACGCGACTCAGAAACCGCACCGTGAGCGTAAGTGAAGTCCCAATATATGACTGTATTTTGTAATAAATAATCAAACAGAGGCCATGTTGCTGCTCTTGGAAGCTATTGTCAATGAGGACACGTACGTCGAAAGACTCACAATTGCATTTAGCAATATTACAGTCGAGCAGCCGTTTGACGGTCAGTTTATAAACCAGACAAACAATATGACACTTAAAAAGATTACTTTTTCAAATAATACGCACATAGCTAAATTTTTGCCTCTCATAATCATAAATGTACAGAACATTAAAACTCTTGACCTGTCAAACGTGCCGCTTCTCGACTACTTAGATTTTACAGATATGTGGGCACTTGAATCGCTTAAGATTTGTTATTCGAGATATGTTGTTTCGTCGTTATCGACTATTTTGTCGGATTCATTTAAGTATCTGTCTGTAATAAATAATTTGGGAAAAAAGAAAAGTAAATGTGTCGATCTGAACTGTGTAGAGCATTTAACGCACGCGGATAAATTCTTGTTCAGCTTTTATAAGTGCAAAATTGTAATTCCAGTTTTACTGGAACAAATAATCAAAAATAATCAAATATCGCTTGTACGCGACGAGTCTAATGTCACCCTTTCGAGGGGCTCATAGAAAAACTAAGTTGTAATGATTTAATTACTGTGTAAAATAGCGTAAGATAAACGCGCATGTCTGAGTGAGTGAGTGTGCCAAGCAACCACCGTAGTCTCACCGTATAGTAAGACTATAAGAACCGCTTCAAATAAGAAGTTTGTAATTTTACCTAAAAA
>JAPMIB010000099.1:245000-255000 GCA_034770305.1 Trichogramma dendrolimi
CTGCTTGCCCTTCTTGAGCTTATACATGGATCTTCTCATTCTGCACTTCAAGTCCAATGGTAGGGACCCAGCCAGAACCTGCATCGCTGCTGTCGACTCAGTCCTACACACACATAAGCAGGCATACAAGACACACCGCTGAACCCTCTGAATCTCCTTCACCATTTCATCAGTCATAAGCAGTCCCCCCCACACACTCGCTCCATACATAGCCATGGCTTCAAACATACCAACTATTCAAGTACTATACGTTTGCCTCCTAACCCCCCATGTTTTTCTTAAAATCCTGGACATTTTATCCACTACCAATTTAATTCTTCCCCTCAACCCCAAAACTTTCTTCACTACATCCATCCCTTTGCCCATCCAGAGGCCAAGCAACTTCACCTCCTGGACAACCATCAGCCTCCAAACTTCATCCTCTCGCCTTATCCTAATGACTGGGCCTCTCCCAAAGGAAAGATCACCCTTCAGCAGCATCACCGACGTCTTTTCACCAGAGATTTGTACACCATACTTTTCTCCCCACACTAAAACTGCGGCCATTTCCTCTCTGATTCTGTGTAAGAGCTTCTCTCGGGTGTCCGCCTCCACCAGAAGGGTCAGGTCGTCAGCAAACGCTGCAAAACCAATATCACGCTCCTGTAGCAGCCACAGAAGCTCATCCACGCAGAGGTTCCAAATAATTGGTCCCCCTACTGAGCCCTGTGGACAACCTCTCTCAACGTCTTGCCACACACATTCACCACTTTCGCTCAGCATGCACACCTTCCTGTCTTTCAAATAGTCCGCCCAGATTTCCAGATTTGCATGATTTATCCCTTTTTCCCTAATTTTTGAAATGATTTTGCTCCACTTTAGATTGTCAAATGCCCCTTTAAAATCCACAAACACCCCAGCCACATATACATGATTCGACCCGTCTCTGAATTCCCTTAATTTCCACTAAACGTCTTCCGTACTCTTGTGTTCCATAAATCCATACTGACCTTCATTCCAACGCCCTGCCATAACTTGCATCAATAGATTGAACATCATCCCCTCCAGTACCTTACTCCATCCATTGAACAGGCTCACCGGTCTGTAGGAGCGTGGCACCGTTGGATCCTTGTCCAAGGCCTTAAGAAAAGCCACCACCTTAGCTTCTTTCCAGACTGCCGGGAATCAACCCTCTCTCAGACAACTGTCAAACATTTCCTTGACAAAGACGGGCAAAGCGCCCCATGTGTCCCGAATGACCTTATTCCTGAAGCCATCCAGACCAGGGGCCCTTTTATTACCCATCCTTGCCATAGCCGACGCCAACTCGTCCCAATTGAACTCATCCCATTCCTCCACCTCACGCCTGCTCATCTCTCCACGCTACATCTGGGTCTCCAGGAAAGAACTCCCGAAGAAGAACATTTACACTCTCCTTCCATGTTCTTGTGTACCCATCCCCAACCTTAAGGCTAGCTAGCCCTCGACCAGCTCTGCCAGAGCGCAGGATCCTGGTGACGCCTCCCCAAGGATCCCTATTGCCCTCATTTCTAACATAGTTCTGACAATCCTGCCTCTTTGATTCGGCCAGCATGCGCTCGTATGCACCAAACTCTGCTTTATAGCTATCCCAGGCCTCCTGCATGTCCTCCCTGCGACCATTCAACGCAGCTCTGGCCCGCTGGTACTTCTTCCTGAGCCGTCTAACTTTCCTCTTCTCTCTCTCAAGCTCCTCTGACCACCAGACAACACTTCTTTTTCTCGAGGCGTCTCTCTTCCTTAGTCCCTTATTGCAGGCCCGAGTCAGCCACTCATCCATCTGCCTCGCCTTTTCTTCAGCAGTCATGCCAAAAAACGAGCCAAAGCCCAAATTTTCAGCATCCTCTTGCAGAGATGTCACTAGATTGGCCCACCTTGCCTCAGTAAGAAACCAACAGCGACTCTCCACTCTATTTTCATCGCGCCGACACAATTCCGATATACGCAAGTATATCGGATTGTGATCGGATACACCCTTGTCCTCTCTCAGAGTCCATTCTATCTCACCATCCCGCCAGCTCTTGGCCAGAGTCACATCTATGTCACTCCGGCCATGCCCACCGCTGAAGGTGTACGCCCCCGTCGGGACATTAAGGATCTCCATGGCTTTCTCTTGAATCCAATCCTCCAGCTCCTCTGCTCTCTCAACATTATCTTATTCGTCCACTCGGCTTACTATGCCAGAGGTCCGAACAGGCATTCGCATCAATTGCAATCAGAATCTTGTCTGACCCGCATATTCCCAGTATCTCCGTCATGTAGTCTAGGGCCCCCTGCACTGGCCTTCTTAGCTGCATGTAGACCGGAGCCACATAGACGCCACCACAACCAGCATCTATCCACACGCACACTCCCCATTCACTCCTGCAGACCAGAACCGCCTCAATTTCTTCTCTTACCACAATCACCGCAGCTCTACCTCCAACGCTGACAAACTGCCTCATCCGGCCCGGCAAGCCACAAATCCTATCCTGGTAGAACCACGGCTCCTGCAGTAGCAGCACATCTACACGATCCTGGTAAGCGATGTAACCCAAGTCATGCATGACATGCTGTGCACCCTGGCAATTAAACTGCACCACTCTCACACTCCCTCAATCACTGTCAATCACTCTGTTTTCTCTCTCCATTTTTGTCGTCTGCGCCTCGTCTCTGGGCACGTCTTTGACCACGTTGAGTGCTCTCCCTTCTCCCCCATTTCCTTGCACACTGCGCACCCCCACCGCATTTGTGCCATCCTTTCTCAAATGACCTTCTTCGCCACAATTTCCACACCTCGCCTGCTTTTTGCAGTCCTTAGCTTTATGCGCGAAGCCATAACGTTTGAGACAGCGCAGAGTCCTCTCAAAGATGGACACCTTATGTGCCTCGCATCCAACGAAGACCCTGCCCTTCACCAGCATAACATCACTTATGCGTGGTGACACCTCAAGAACCACGCTGCATTGCTCCTTATCCCTCCTCCAAATTTTCATTTTTACGCGGACCTTGCCCTCAAACTCGTGAGCAGAGACCTCATCCACAAGGTTCCTCTGCCAGATCTCATCGAGAAGCCGGTCATCCCCCATTTCTCGGTCGATTCCCTTCACTTCTATAAGTGGTGGGAATTTTCTCTCCTTTTGGGCTTTGATGCCTAAATCCTTGAGCCTTTGGTCACGCAGCAGGACCTGCCTATCCTCCTCCGTAGCCAGCTCCATCATCACCTTCCCTCCTCTCATCTCCCTCACCTTCTCAACCCTCGCCGTCACTGAGTTGCTTAGCTCCTTCAGGTTATTCTGTAGCTGGCCCTTATCCATCTCCCCGGACCCCTGCAGAACGACGGCATACGTGGGCTTCCTAATGGAAACCTTCTCCTGCGTGTCCTTCGCCGGTCCACCCCTCGGAGCAGTGGCGTCAGGACGGCTACCATGCCCTATCACTCCACCAGTTCCACTCTTCATCGCTGTCCACAGCCTCTCAGCCACCTCCTCCTTTTTCTCAAACCGAGTCTTCAACATGGCATTTTCGACAACAAGCCTGCTGACAAGATTCTGCATTTGCGGACTCGAATCCCGACCTGCGCTGAAGCGAACTTAGCGATCTTCGCATCATCCCTCGCCATGTAGAGCGCCAAGTCGTCCATCAGCTCGTTCATCTCGGTCGCAGGATCCACTTGCCTCAATTCCGGCTGACTCATCCCTTCCTTACTCCTCCTCTTCTTCATGTTGTTGGAGATAACACTCTGGACCCTAGGATCGAGACTGTATATCTCCGCCAACGCATCCAACGGCTCATCACCCACACCTCTACTACCATCATCAGGCCTAATCCTCTTAGCCGCTAAGTCGTCCAGCAAGAGGAGCTGCTCAGACTCATCGGTATAAGACCGAGTCCTCTTAGCGCTCTCCTCGGTGTACTCCATCCCTAACTCAGAGCCCGAAAGAGAGGCCAATGACATCTCCGTCTTATCTGAGCCCGACCTGCTCCGTACAACACCAGCTGCCGCCCCAGATGCAGCTAACGGATCAGCAGCACTCGACCGCTGAGACGCAAGGGTCCTCACTTCCCTCAGCCTTCTCTCCCTCTGTTCTCCAGTCTCCTTATCGTCCTTCTTAACAACAACAAGCGGAAGCAGGGACTTCCTGACCGGTAGCTTCTTTTTATTCTCCCCCTGACCCGTAGTCTTACGGAATTCGCGATTCTTGCTCCCCCCCAGAATCTGAGGAGCTTCTACTGGCGATCGGGGCTTCCACCCGATACGAACAAGGGGTGGATGCAGACACTTGTGTGTCCTTACCACCTGGGGTAGTTACGTCTTTAGTTTCGCTCATTTTATAATAATTTTTAGGTGTTGGTCGTTGTTAGCAGAACCGGTGAGTGGCTGGCTTGCCACCCACCAGAACTCGGGCCCCCTCACTGCGACAAAGTCACGACCACGAGGGGGAGTAGATAGGGACAGTGGGAATCTCGTTAATCCATTCATGCGCGTCACTTATTAGATGACGAGGCATTTGGCTAGAAATGTTATTTATTGCCGGATCACCTTCTCACCGGTAGAGCTAACATATTTTAGAAGCCTAGACTTTGGCAAGGCCTTAGTCTATATGATAGTGAAAAGATAAATATGTACAATAGAGCTCATTTATACACATTATTCAATAAATTGTACATTAAAATCATGGACGATATAACACAGCAATCACAGACTTATCACTTCACTTCTAGTGTCAACTTATTTATTACACTTCACACACTTCAGCAGCGCCGTTACATATCTTGATTCAGTTCGCGCGGTGTCCAAGTCGACGCCTTTTGTTGAACGCCCAGAAGTTGAGGAGTAGGATCCTACTCTTGGATATACCATCTAGCAACCGTTTTGGCCACATCCCATCGACTTCAGGATGTTCTCTGACGATCGAGCCCAAACCGCCTCCAGGTGATGGTGACGGCTTCGGCGGTGACTTGCTCCTGAG
The DNA here is from genome assembly GCA_034770305.1 of Trichogramma dendrolimi. Classification (NCBI taxonomy): domain Eukaryota; kingdom Metazoa; phylum Arthropoda; class Insecta; order Hymenoptera; family Trichogrammatidae; genus Trichogramma; species Trichogramma dendrolimi. Next base: position 249,971 of record JAPMIB010000099.1, read on the forward strand.
GAAGATCGCACGCCTGTCGACTTCTCAGGAGAGAGTGGTTCTCCAGTAGTATTCCTTTTTTCCGCTTGGCCGTTCCCTCCCATGAGTCACCCGAGCCCGAGACGATCTTGGCGTGGATGATGAAGGCCTCCTCATTATTGTATGCCAGGATGTCTGGCTTCGTAGACCTGCGTTAGTGACAAACCGTGGCTCCTGCACCACATGCCATCCTTTTAGGTCAAGGGCCGTTGCAATGGAGCAGGTAATAGCATTGTGCCTGAGGCTTCTGCCCCCACGGGTGTCGTAGCAGTTTTTTACCACGGTGGCTGTTGTTTCAGAAGCCGGACAGCCTTCCGGCGCACATCACCGACACTGGTGGATCCCTGCGTCCCCTGGGACTCGGACTCTTGACGGCAACGCAATCGCATCTGACGTGGATGAAGTGTAGGTAGTCGGCCGTCGTGATGGCGCAGTATGGGTCGTAGATATCCAACGGTATGACAACTGGGCCTTCCACGTGTCCCGCAGTTCATTGCCGTCGATGCGCTCCTGCAGGTTTTCGTCGTCACCTGGTCGGTGACGAGTACGCCCTTGGCACCAATCCAGCTGGCTTTCGGCCCGCGCGCTTCCGATGAGGTCCTCTGCGAAGAAGGCTCCCCGATTGGTTGATGGCCTCCAGCCTGTTCCTCCTTATGAGGTACGATTGATGGCAGTGACGGGATCCCAGGCCACCTTGATTTCTGCCAGCGTGGAATGAACGCGTTAGGGCAGTCATGGGGAATCTCAGCCATGACCTCATGGATCGACGCACCAGCTTATGCATAGCCTTCAGCTCCGCGTGCGTTGTTCTTCCAGCGTCAGGTGTGCATGTAGCGTGGGAGAAGGTACGTCTCCAGCACCTTCAGCCGCATCTGGGCTTTGATCGGGGCTCGAGAGACTCCATATAGCTTCTCCTTCAGGTCGCATGGTTTCCATGTTGGCCCGATGCAGTCGAAGGTCACTCTGAGGTACTTGAATTCATCCTCAGTGGTGTGCTGCCTCACAAGAACGTGTCGTCCACCAGCAACGGATTATCCATTACCACTTTCCTTTTTTGCCTTTACCATCCACCGTTATACTCAGAGTGGAGCACTTAGCTGGCATCAGTTCCATGCTTGCGTCCGTACTCCTCTGGAGATGCAGTCCAAAGACTCCTGCAGGCCCTCCCTAGTGGACGCCAAGAGAATAACGTCGTCTGCGAATGCAAGGGCACTCACCGCCGTGTCGGCCAGAGCGTAGGCAACAGTCGTTGGTATTGACGCCAGGACCTGGTCCATCACCATGTTAAAGAGGACCGGCGAGAGCGGATCTCCCTGCCTTACGCCCCGGGCTGGCGAAAACAGCTCCGAGCTTCCTCCGTTGACCTCGATCCTGGTTCTTGCGCGCTCGTACAGGTTGTTGATGTACTGCCTCATCGGTAGTGGAATACCTTTGCTGACCATAGCCCGGTCAATTGCTCCACGTGAGACCGTATCGAAGGCCTTCTTCACGTCCAGGACCGCCATGTGGAAGAGCCTAAGGCGCTTCCGCGCATCTAGCATTACCGCAGCAAGCAACGAGATGTTCTGCGCTATACCATATGTCGCCATGAACGCTCGTTGTCTCCTAACCATTTGCGTATCCACGGCAACTCGATCAGCCAATATCCGGTGGAGGTGTCTCAGGATGATAGACAGGATCGACAGAGGTCTGAACCAGAGCCGGATCCATCGTCCCGTTGCTTTTCGGTATCAGGATCGTTCTGGAATTCAAGATAGCGTCCGGGCAGCCACCGATGTGGAGGATGCAGTTGAAGGCCAGCGCTTTTATAACATCAAGTATCCGCCCCCAACACGCAGGGCTCAAACCGTCCGGCCCCGCCGCAGTATCCTTTTTCGGGCGAAGCAGGCGTATCTCCTCCACGCTGATCGGTCTCCACAGGTGCCAAAGTGTCTGCAAGGCTGTATTGTTGGCTAAGTTTAGTTGGTCTTCTCCAGCTATCTCCTCTGGTGAGGTCATGATCGGTTCCCAAAAGGCCACCTGCGCCTCCAAGGAGGGCACTTCTCGCCCGTCACTGTCACCGTCCAGGATTAGCGCCGCAGCTTTTCTCATCGATTTCCTCAAGAGGGCTTTAATTCTCTTCTATAAGAGTCACTCTCGCTGGTGGACATTGTTCACGCCTGCGTTGGCAGCAATACGACCGTGACGGGCGACTCCAGGTCCTTGCTTTCTCGTTTCAGCACCACCGGCCACGCTTGTAAGCCATTGTTGAAGGTCTTGCGTTGGGTCCCCATAGTGGTTAACAATTGCTTCGACTGCAGCAAAGAGGGAGGCATGATGGTCACTCCGGTGTTCAAGTGCCTCCATCATCTCGGCTAGGTGGTGCTGTATCCGTTGAGCTGCCTCATCTCTCCGATGCTTGGCCTCCTCCATCGATTCTTCATCCGTCGCTCTTACCGCTTGGGCCTGGTCTCGGTAGAAGGCAACCTTGGCTTTATATTCGGGCTTCTTTCTTATGCCCTTAATCGCGTCAAGTGTCCTTCCGGGCACAATTGGTTGGAGAGACTCCAGGATGCCCACTCCAGCCGCCAAGTTAGCCTCCGGATCAGCAGCACTCGACCGCTGAGACGCAAGGGTCCTCACTTCCCTCAGCCTTCTCTCCCTCTGTTCTCCAGTCTCCTTATCGTCCTTCTTAACAACAACAAGCGGAAGCAGGGACTTCCTGACCGGTAGCTTCTTTTTATTCTACCCCTGACCCGTAGTTTTACGGAATTCGCGATTCTTGCTCCCCCCAGAATCTGAGGAGCTGCCACTTGCAATCGGGGCTTCCACCCGATACGAACCAGGGGTGGATTCAGACACTTGTGTGTCCTTACCACCTGGGGTAGTTACGTCTTTAGTTTTGCTCATTTCATAATAATTTTTAGGGGTTGGTCGTTGTTAGCGGAACCGGTAAGTGGCTGGTTTGCCACCCACCAGAACTCGGGCCCCCTCACTGCGACAAAGTCACGACCATGAGGGGGAGTAGATAGGGACAGTGGGAATCTCGTTAATCCATTCATGCGTGTCACTAATTAGATGACGAGGCATTTGGCTATTTTTTTTTTTTTTTTTTTTGGGAAAGGTCTGTAGAAATGCATTACGCACCATAAGGGCCGCCGGGACCGAGGTCCACTCCAACCAGGAGCTTTTCAGCACTCTTCCCCGTGTGTGGGACTCACATAGTAAACTGGGCATACCCACTAAAACCACATATCCTAAAATTCCTAGCTTGATGTTTGGGGCCAAGTTCCCCGATCGTGCTGAATCTTCAACCTCTATCCGATTCCAACTCGGTTTTGCCTTCTTCTTGAGTCTGTGCGCTTATGGAAGATGTTCCACACGCACAGAGTTCCTATGAGTGCTCTTGTTGTCATGATCTTATGTCTGCTCTTCCGAAGATGTTGTATTTGATTCCTGCTTCTGCCGATTTCTGACTCCACACTCCTCTTCAGTTCATTGTTATTGCGAGGGTTTTCGTTGTTGTGCCATACTTTGTTCTTATTTTCATTAGCAGTTCTTCGTTAGTGCCATAGTACCTGCATTTTTCTTCGTTCGCCTGATTGAGGTTGATGTAATCTCCTCGAACCTGGAAGTCGATGACGAGTGTTGTGTCATCTTTGGTGGCACAGACATCCGGTTTTCTAAGGCCATGCGATGTTCTGAAGTGTGGCTCTTCCTCGACTCGGTAGTTGCTGTTCTTTAATTTCAATATTAGATGTTTACCTACTGCGTTGTGCCGTTTGATTCTTGCGTCGTGTGTTCTAAAGCAGCTTTGCGAGATGTGGTTCAGTGTTTCCAAAGTCCCACAGCCCGCTCGGCAGAATCTATCCGTTGCATGACCTCATCCTGTTCTGGTCTTCGTAGGAAGGGCATTAATCCGTGCCTTAACGCAGCTGATGAAGTCTTGGCCTGAGAGAAACCGGTTTCCATCAGAGATCCAGTTATGCTGACTACTGACTTTCGCCGATTCCCTCAGTCTCATACAATCAAAGCGGGCATATAGCTGTTCTGCCCAAAAATTCATTCAACATGTTCTTCGTTGTTAAGGTGTTGCCATTCTGGTCCTTGAGCATTTGCTCTGTCTTTGAGATGGTGTGGTCCAGATAATTTTTGACAGAGTCTCTCACTAAATAATCACTCGATCTTATTGAGTCTAGGCGCGATCTTCTATTGAGCATGGCTGTCCAACGAAGGGCGGGGATCCCCACGCCACCGTCAGCCACTTGCGCATGGAAATATGCGTTTGGGAAGTCATGCGGCAAGCGGAGCCACCCTCGTATTGCTCTACGTATCATTCGGTCCAGTGATCGTAGGTAGCCGATCCTCGCATTACCTAGTATCAGCGGGAATAGGACCTTCGGGATTGATTTTACTATTAAGGCCCATAGGCGTTGTTGCGGTTTGAATGGAGCTGATGTTAATTTCTTAAGCAGGGCGTCGAAGGGTTCTTTTGACTCTAGCCTCGCTTTTTCCGTTACCATCGAAGCTTACTCCCAGATATCGCCATACATCGCTCCTCTTCAGACTTGGGATTGCTCTTCCATCGATGGTAAATTTGCAATCTTTGTCAACCGCTGTCTTCTTTTCCTTACCTAAGGATCTTATTGCTAGAGTGTTGCACTTAGCTGCGTTAGCTCTTAGTCCGCAGCTGCCTAGAAAGGTGGTGACAAAGTCAATAAGATGTTGGAGTCCACCTTTCGTTGAAGCAAGCAGGTTCAAATCGTCGGCGAATGCCATTATGTCCACTCGTTGACCACCTATATCTACCCGGATCTCATTGGGCGGCTGCTTAAGCATTTCATCGACGATGAAGTTAAAAATTGTCGGAGACGAGGGGTCGCTTTGCTTGACTCCACATGACGGGTAAATTGGCTCTGACTCCCATGCTGGAGTGTCGTCGAGCTGCTATTGTTCAAATCCTGGTAATAGGCAATAAAGTACGGTGATATTCGCTTTACTGCTAGGACTTCAATGACTGCTTCTTGGGCAAC
>JAPMIB010000099.1:257500-317500 GCA_034770305.1 Trichogramma dendrolimi
TACGATCTAAGGAACCATAACTGATTTAATGAGCCATTCGCGGTTTCACCTTAATTCGGCGTGCACTGAGACATGCATGGCTTAATCTTTGAGACAAGCATATGACTACTGGCAGGATCAACCAGGGAGCTTCGTGCTGAATCGACTGCGGGCCCGACCCGACACCAGCAGCAGCCACAGAGCCACAGAGCCACAGACACATGACACCGGCCGACACCAACAACAACACGCGGGTACGCTGCCTCTACTAGAGAGTGAGCGATTTAGCGTGGCCGATGGATGTGCGACGGTAGACAGCAGTAGCAGCAGTAGCAGCAAGCAGCAGCAGCAGCAGCAGCAGTAGCAGCAGCAGCAGCAGCAGCGACGAATCGTTGCGCAGATTTCTTCGGCACGAGCACGAGCACGTCGTAGTTTAAAAACGAGCTCGTGCACGCGTCGAGTGTCGCATATAACGCCGAGCGGCCGCTTCGAGTGTTGAATTCTCCCCGCCTCAAATATCGAGAGTGAAGAACGACGCCTAGGCGAGCCGCGCGACGACACGCTTTGTGTGTGACACAATTGACGCGCGCTCGAAATAATGAAATTTCGTGGCACGTTTAAAAGTGCGTTCGAAAGTTTCGAGAGTTAAGCACCGGTCGAGCCGTATAGCGCAACCGCTCGATCCACGAACCAGGGCCGCGAGAACGAGCACCGAACGACTGACGCGACGACTTAAATCAATCAGATTCGACAGTCTCTCACGTTAGGCGATAAAGTACGAAAAACTTTGTTTTACCCGTCGCTAGAGCCAGAGAGCGAACAGGGCTCAACACGACCAAGTTGGCGGCACGTCGTGCAGCAGCAGTGCTTGCCAAGATGATACGCCAATAGTTGTGCCTTGTCTTGGTAGTGACTTGCTGACTTGCGCCTACACTATAGCCGCGAGGACCGCCGTTGCTTCGGCCGCCGCGCTCACCGTCTTATCTCGTCTGGTGTACCCTCATGAAGGTACCACGGACTTTTGCCGGGATACTCCGAGCTGTCTAGGGCTTAACCCGTGGCCTTATGGGGCAAAGTATCTGCGTAGCGACTTAGCCAGGCCGTCGGCCGGACAAATGTACGAGCGTCCGCTATCCAGCAGTCCGATCCTCGGCTCGGCTCGAAACCGGACTCGATCTTTGGCACAGCGGCGGTCGGCGGCCTCCTCGGTCAGTCGCACCCATCGGTGGGCCGAACTTCAATTAGAGCAGCGGGTGCGCTATACTGGCGCGTTCGTCGCAGTCGTAGCACTCAGCTGGCCGAACTTCAGTCGTCGCAGGTTCACGATGCTTGGCTAAGTCGTAGCACTGGGTCGGGTTGAACTCTAGTCGGCACAGCGGCTCGCTGTAATGCACTGTCGTCGCAGTCGTAGCAATCGAAGGGGCAGACTTCACTCAGTGCAGCGGCACGATGCTTGACCAAGTCGAAGCACTGGATCGGGCCGAACTCTAGTCGTTGCAGCGGCTCGATACTCGGCCAAGTCGTAGCACTCGGCTGGCTGGACTTGAGTCGTTGCAGCGGCTCGATACTCGGTCAAGTAATAGCACTCGGCCGAGCTTACCTGACGATCGATGTTCGTCAATGCCCATACGCATTACTTGCGATCTCTTGCAGTCCTCTCCTTTTTGCCGTAAAGGCAACTTAGCCACGAGATTCGCTTCAAGTCCATACGCATTGCTCGCGCGATGTTCGACGTTTAACAGAAGATAGGGACACTAGTCGTAGTTTTATATCTCGTGCGATACCTGTCCGAAGACTTATTGACACGTCATCGTAGGTCAACGAGCAAAGATACGCTTTGCCATCGCGATGCAGCAAGCCACATCTATCGATTTGCCTTTACCAAGTGAGCGCTGCAGTCGACCACGGTTTGGCCTGGGACCTATTTAAATCCCTACCGCCTAAGCAGGACGAATGCCCAAGTTGATGGAACGCAACTCACACGCCGTTGGGAACCCACTCGCCAGCGCTGTTGGCTCTAACCGACCGAAAGTCCATTCCCTTGTCGGGGCTTCGGAGAGTCTCCGAAGGGCTTCCCCGACCCCGTGGTACCGTTTCACGTCCAGTCGACGGTCGCCTCGAGGCTCCTAAGTTGGGCCCTCTCTGACCCTGCACCTGGTAGGCATCAGCTCGGGTTTGTGGGTTCGCAAAACCCAAAGTGCAAAAGCACTCCCTGCGGTGACGCAAAAACTAAGCTAAACTAAAAGTAGACGGACCGAAGCACAGGTACGTGGGACTAGTCAGTCAGGGATGCTAAAAATCATTATTATCACAGTCAAACAAGGCTTACTTACCTAAGCTAGACTAGATTAAGGCTTAAACGATCCCGTGCCACAACGCGCGAGATCAGTTAGTCAGGATTCTAAAAACGAAATAAAGTAAGCGTGACTAGAAGGACGATCTCACGCCACAGCACGTGAGATAAGTCGATCAGTGATTAAAAAAACAAATTACGAGGACAAACACTAGCTAAACTAAGTAGACGATCTCACGCTAAAAGCGCGTTAGACGAAGTCAGTCAGTTCATAAAAGGACTTTTCCGAGGACAGGACTCCCGACAAGTCAAAAGTATTGTTAGGCCGAAGCCTTACCCCCAAGTCGCCGAGGTCCCTGAAAGCCTCATATCGCGGACAGTGAACAAGCAAATGCAGCCAGTCCTCCACTGCACCGCACTCGCAAAGTAGGCTAGGGGCTCGATTTATTTTATGCTGATACCAGTTGAGACCACCTTTGCCCGTGAGGATCTAGCTGACAAGTTACCCCACATTCAAACATTCAGACCACTTCCGCGAGATCCTCACGTCAGGGGCAAACTCATAAGTGACTCTACCCCTGTCGGAGGACTCCCAAGCTAGCTGCCATCTGTTCATGACTTTCTCGTCACATCTGTCGAGAAGGCTCTGAACTCCAGACCCGTCATCAGCGATCAGATTGAGATCGTCGAGAGCAAGTCCACGACTGACTCTGTACTTCATGCGTCGCATGAGGCACTGCAAGTCCCACGGCGGAGAGCCGGCCAAAACCTGCAAAACCACTCTTTGGCACCTGATGAGCTCTTCTCTCATAGATTTCTACCTGAGAGCCTCACCCCAGGCAGCCGCTCCATACAGAGCTATCGCCTCGAAGCTCCCCTTGATCCAACTCCAAGCCACCTTGTCTTGTACGCCCCAACTCTTACGCAAGACGCGACGGAGACCGCCAAGTCGAGACGTCAATTTTTCACGTAGCTCCCTTACGTGCGTGGTGAAGCTGAGACGCTCACCGATCACGCAACCGAGCGGATTCACCTCAGTCGTATACGCGACCCATTTAGGAGTGCCATCTGTCACTACCTTCAAGCTTCTTGACTCTACACCTGCTTCTACACGAGCCCGCGAGTCGCCTTGTATGAGACAAGTGGTGTCATCTGCATACGCAACAGTCGGGATGCCCAAGTCATTTAGTCGGCGGAGAAACTCGTTTAGGGCCAAGTTCCAGAGGATAGGACCGCCAATAGAGCCCTGCGGGCAGCAGCGCTGTAGGTCACGCCAACACCTTAAGTCGCCTCCTCTGTTCGCCACGAAGACTCTTCTATTGCAGAAGAAGCTCTGCCATAGGAAGAAATCGTGGTCACTCATGCCTGTTTCCTTTAGTCGATTCAAGATACGGGGCCAACTCAGAAAGTCGAAGGCTCCCTTGAAATCGACCAAGAGGGCAGCGACGTAGGTGTAATGACTCGATCTCACCATACCAATCAGATCTGTAAGAAGATCCTCGGTACTCTAACCCTTTCGAAAGCCGTACTGCCTTTCACACCAAAGGCTGCTGATGATGTTGTTGAGCCTTCCTCCCATCAGTATCTCCAGTACCTTACTCATGCCGTTGCGGAGACTGATGGGTCTGTACGATCTCGCCTTGCTGGGGTCTTTGCCGTTCTCTTTGTATAGCACGACAATGCGGGCGACCTTGCATTCGTCGGGGAATACACCTCTCTTCAGACACTTGTCAAGCAACACCTTAACAAAACGCGGGATCGCACGCCAAATCTCGCGTAGCAAGGTATTGCTGAAGCCATCGGGACAAATTTTTGCCTGTTACTTTTGTGCGCAGTCCTTAAAAGTGTGACTAACAATTGGCGATGTGACTAAAGTCTTGACACTTATAACATCGTGTCAAAGCACAGAACTCCTTCACCCGGCAACGGCGCAACCCCAGGTACAGGCTGCCCTCTTTGACAAAGACGTCCCTGCATTCCGGGGAAACTTCCATCACCCAGTGTGTGACCTCGTTGTCACGCTTGCCAACCTTAAATGTCGGCTTAATCACATGCTGTGGAGTCAAGACCGAATTTTGCTTCCGCAGTAGCTGACAGAGCTCAAGTTCGGAGTGGACGACTGGCACGTCATAAATGATCATGCGTGGCAGCCGTCTCTCCTTCAGAGTCACAGAGACTCCCTTCGCCTTCAAACCTTCATTGCTGATCAGCTTTTTGAGATCCTGCTTAGACGCAGTCTCTACGAAAAGCCGACCAGAGCGCGACTTATTCACCGACCGGACATGGATACCATCCCCGACCGGGTGCTCGTAAGCACGGACATCAGAACTGAAGGGGGCCGCCTGTGGCTCATCGTTAGATGATGAGATAACCTTGATGAATTTACTCTGGGCTTTACCCTTTTTCTTGCCAGCGGAAGGAGAAGGGGACTGAGGCTTGGGCTTATTTTGCGGCTTGGCCCTGGGAGCCAGGGAAGCCGTTTGAGGACGGGAACTTTGGACGACCACACCTTGCGCGGCCACGGAGGGTGAGAGACTTCTATCGACAAGGTCGCTAAGATACTCGTTCTTTGCGGCAAGCCGCGCATTCTCGAATGCCAAGTCGAGAGCTAGCCTTTTTATTGCGTGAAATTGTTGTTTCACGTAGTCCGTGAGGACACTCGAGCACTTATGCTTGACCCTTAGCCTGTCGAGGTTAGCTTGAGTTCATTCTCTAGCTGCTCTAGCTTCGTCGCGAAGCACGGATCGAACTTAGCAGTCTCGGCTTCCGTTGCGTGATCATCTTCGATCACCTTCTTTTTCTAAGACTCAGAGCCCAGCATCACTAACACTGCTAACGATACTGCTCATGCTGCTCCTGCGGGAGAGAGATGGTGGTTTCTTAACTACGCTATCTGGCATTGCAGGATCAGGAGGAACAACTATCATAGGAACGGATACAGGGTAGCACGATGACGATGTCAGAAAAGAGCCCCCGTTAAGACCCTCTGTCACCGGCAGCTGAGAGTCCGAGTTCCTCTGCTGCTGTACTTTAACTTCTCTATCGCTCATTAATTTTCATGTTTTGGGTCTCTTTAAGTTTCAGATGCGCTGACCACTTTCGCATTGGTAGTTTAGTTTTTTGTCGATCTGTCGGACCAAAGTCCGGAAACGGCGAAAGACAAGCGCCTCTCTTTCCCGTCACCACTGTCACCACTGGGTTGTGGCACCGAGGATCTAGGCAGCCAGACTAACCCTAAGTCCGGCCGGCAGCAAGATGGCCGACAAATTGCACAGGCCCGCCACCAGAGGGCGCAGACAGCGTGAGACGCCCGCGGGGAAAGTTAATTGTAAACCGACTAAGTCCTTATGCATCTCTGACGAAAAAATCTTACAATTCCATACGCATTGTCACCCCAACGAACGAAACACGCAGCCAGCGTCCCCGGCACAAGTCCATACGCATTGCCAACCAGAGACTCACACACCCATCCCCCACTCCCTCCCAAACATCGCGATCGCAAATTAAAAACGCAAAAGACTAGCGCCGCGCCATACGACGCGACGTAACGCAACAAAAAGTCTCAAACAGGCGACGAAGATCAGTAAGTAAAGAGAAAGGTGTGTGTGAACTCGAATAGCGTAATCTGATTAGCCCAGCACCAAACCGCTCTCACCCGTTCAAATAGGGAGAAGAGACAGGCCGGCCGATATCCATTTAGCACGCGCCAGGGCGAATGGCAGTCACCCTGGCTCCGAGGACGTTCAGATTTCCGCGCTTGCGACTTAAGCGCACAGAAACCCGAGCAGCCGGAGAACCCGACCAATAAGGCCCGAGAGACTGTGCGAGGGAGATGACGTTTCCTGGCAGTCGCTTCGCTAAATAGAAGATAGGGACAGAAGTGGTTGTGTTGTTTACACTTTGACTCGGGAGGAATTATACGCGTTGCGTTTGACCGCCCTGTCTCATTCGCAACGATACTGCGCACGGTAATCTTGGAAGCCGACAACTCTCGACCTGTACCACTCAGAGCCTACTGGCCTTCGTACGGGATCGCATGAACAAAAGAATCCATTCATACCGAGACGGTTCGTATGGTGGTAGGAGACACGTAACCAATTGCCTGGTCATAGTCCCAGCTTCCCTCTAGCTGTGCTTACTTCTCGTAAACTAATTTAATTAATCTTGATAAGCCTGTTCATTAGTTGAGCAGGTCAGTGATTTTGGGCTTTGCCTGACATCGGGCTTTCCTGGTACCGATCTCTAATTCTCCCTCACGTCTGGTGCTCCATTCTTTGAGATTGCTCTGTTCGAATGGATGACCTGATGTCTTACAACCGACGCCCTACAACATCCATATAGGTGTTGTGAACAACAGAATCAGTGCTGGGCTCTCACCTCAATCACACCCGCATCGAGCGACGATTTTGACGAGCTAGAGATTTGGCCCTCGGTAGGAGCACGGCAAGCTTAGCTACTTGTCGTTTTTATTTTTGACCTCTTCGGATCGTTAACCCATCTGCCACCCAGAGTCCAACCCTACCTCGCTCAGAGAGACGAGGCTTATGAGAGCTAGTTCGTGTGTAAACTTGAGACTCCCTGGCCGACGCTGGAGGCTCCGAACCGCTTGGCGCTCTCACCCTGGGCACCACTGTTATACTCAACGGTCTGAGTTTCAAAGGGTCGCCGGCCGAGCCAGTTGGCTCTTCTTTATCCTTCTAGCGATTTAGAAACGGTCGCCGTTCCTGCCTTTCGCTATTGGCGCTAAGTTTACAGGAGCAACTATCTGCGTGCGTCCCCGAGCATTTTGTCCTTCGCTAAAATCGCAAAAATCGCAAGGTCGTCTCTCTTTTCTCCTCCAGTGAACTGATTCAGCGATGAGATTGCTCAAGGGGCTACTAGTTCCACGGCCGGCCCATCCTTTTACTGCACCGCTGCTTTAGGTACAGAGTGTGACAGGCACCATGATCCGTTCGCCCCAATTGCTACTCAGGTTCTTACACGCATGCTCATCTTCAATAGTCTTACTTGCCTCTTGCAATGCTATTGCGCGGCTGCTGCCATATGAACTGCTTTCTCAGATCGCGGCTGGGCCTGAGACTCGTCCTGACCCGGTCAATTCCGTGCCCTTGGGACTCTGCTGAGAAGAAGTGTTTAGATTTCTGCCGCTAGGCGGCGTCTAGGTGACCCGCCGCAGTACCCACATGAGAGCGAGTGAGGCCGTCGGCATATAAGCCAGCCTGCGTTCGCTGTTAATTTGATTTGATCGAATGATCGAACGGGACAACTTGCTTGCGAGTTGATCTGTTTGACGAGTGGGTCGTGGTGCTAGAGTGTATACACTTCAAGTCGCCGCGCAACTCGGAGGTGGCTAGGCTTGCCGAGACATCTCCTCGAGTTGAATGGTTGGAAGGCCTGGCCTTCGGTCGCCATTACTACGACTCGTCGAGCAGCAGCAACGAGCAGGCCGTTGTCATACAAGGGAGCTTGAGAGCTTGTAAAGCTCAACAAAGCCAAGATTCAACAAATTAAGTCTGCGCGCACTTCGGCAGAAAGTGTCGCGAGAATCAGAGTTTTGTTTCTTTAGTTCTTATAAACATTTTTTATTTATACACGATTTTCTTTTGCTTAGCCTTTGATTAACGTTAACTATTAACATTATATATATATTAATAGTTAATAAAAATGAACGAACATTATTTATTTTAAACATACATATTGTCTTATGATTTACCGACTCCTACCCACATCGCAAGCAGATTTCTAAATAGCAAAATTACAAGAGAGGTTTATGTTTTTGACTCTGAATGCAAAAAACAAGAAGAGTGTCTCGAAGTCAGATGACTCCATTCTCTCTTTTCTCCAGAACGACAACATCGAGTAATTGCCTGCTTAAAGCAGACGACTCGAATCGCAAAGGAGTAGTGGCTCTTACGATATGAAATTTTTAACGGTCTCCTCCCTATTGTCGGTTCGTTAAAGTTTCTCTCACTGCTCCTGTTAGCCTTGCCGTTTTAGCCGTCCTACTGGAATCTTTGAGAACCTAATGTGCTCTTCGACCCTTTAGTAGTTCGTTGACATTCAGCGGGCACTTAGTAAGTTAAGCTTCGAGGACGACATCGGCACTTATGACTTTCGGGTATTCCCCGTTGCCACCGATCTGGAGAACCCAGATTGCCCCCACACATGTTGTGTTCGTGGTAGCGACGGGTGCCCTTGACAGCCATTTCGCTGAATAGAAGATAGGGACAGTGGGAATCTCTTTAAACGGATCCGGGACAGTTGGCCTAGCTCGAGCCAGCTGGTGGTCGTATGAGGCAGCTATCATCTACTCCCCCCGTTTACCCGCGCGCATCGTGACGGTCTCGGCATTCGTCGAAACAAGCGGTCCTCGCTCTTTTCCCTCGAAGGCAACTTGGCCAAGAGATTCGCTCCAAGTCCATACGCATTACTTGCGATCTCTCGCAGTCCTCGCACCTTTTTATGTGCGAACCCACGTCACGACGAGATTTGCACCAAGTCCATACGCATCACTTGCGATCTCTCACAGTCCTCGAACTTTTGCCGTAAAGGCAACTTGGCCACGAGATTCTCACCAAGTCCATACGCATCACTTTCGATCTCTCACAGTCCTCGAACTTTTGCCGTAAAGGCAACTTGGCCACGAGATTCTCACCAAGTCCATACGCATCACTTTCGATCTCTCACAGTCCTCGAACTTTTGCCGTAAAGGCAACTTGGCCACGAGATTCTCACCAAGTCCATACGCATCACTTGCCATCTCTCGCAGTCCTCGCTCTTTTGCCGTAAAGGCAACTTGGCCAAGAGATTCGCTCCAAGTCCATACGCATTGCTCGTGCGATGTTTGACGGTAAACAGAAGATAGGGACACTTTGTCTCTGGTGTTTATCGTGCAGCACCTACCTTTCGGTTTATCCACACGGTCCCCTTGGACATAGGGGCTGGGATACGCCCAGCCAGCGCGTCGGGACTGCAATCGCCGCCAGTTTGCCGAGAGATCGAAATCTCCCAGGAGCCTGACGACTCAGTCACCCCCGACTACCGATTCCCATTGGAAGGGACAAGCTTCCAATGGGCCCCTCGGTGGGGGGTGGGGCCTATTCTACCCCTACCGGCTATGCAGGCCGGCGCTCGAGTTGAGGCCGCAACTCACACGTCTTGGACAGGTAACGGATCCAGAGCTGCTTGGGACTGTTACGTCCACAGCTCTTTCAGCCCTACCGTCCACTACCCCAAGCGATGTGGGGTGGCAACCACTGCCCCCGCGAGATTGTTCCCAGTGTCGGGGCCACGGAGTTGAAACTCTGTGGGGGCTCTCCGACCCCGCGGTACTGTTTAGCGCCCGGTCGGCGTTTGAGACCCCGAAGGGCCTCTCCCAAGTTTGGAGACTTGTCTCCCCGGCACTTGGTAGGCTAGCTCGGGTGCGCGGGACTGCCAGACCCGTAGGTGTCCTAGGACACCCCCCTACGTTCCCATCCACTCCCAACTCCTTCTTCTACTCCTGTATCCGTTCTCTTTCTAGCTTCGCAATTTCATTCTTTCTCACCTCATATGCTCGTTCCACATACCTTTCAAAACTCCTTTACGTCTCTTCATTTAATATCACCCCGCTAACATTCCACCTATATTCAACATTATCTCCATAGTTTTCAACTATACCCATAGCGTTCAAGTCCCTAAATTCTTCATACATTCTACATTCACACAGCACATGCACCCAGCTCTCTCCTTCCGCTCCACACACACACCTAGGGTCGTCAGCCAGTCGCCGTTCAGCCAGCCACTCATTGAGCGATCCATGGCCAGTCAGGATGAATCCAACTCTAAGGCTGAACTCGAACCTGCGGCAACGGCTCACAAAACGGACATCACCAATGAACCTGTGGAGAGTCCTCCGCATTCTGCACTTCAGGTCCCAGGGCGGAGAGCTGGCCAGAACCTGCATCGCCGCGGTCGATACAGTCCTGCAGACACACAAGCATGCGTACAGGACGCATCGCTTGGCTCTCTGTATCTCTTTCCTCATGATATCCTTCTCCATTAGCCTCCCTCCATGCACTGTAGGTCCTCCTTTTAACTCCCCACTCCTTCCTTAAGACCCTTTTCATTCTGTTGACTACCAACTCGATTTTGCCTCTCAAACACATTACATTCTTTGTTACATCCATTCCTTCACTCATCCATAAACCCACCAACTTGACCTCCCTCACCACCCTCAACCTCGATACTTCATCCCCCCATTTCAACTTTACCACCGGATCTCTGCCGAAGGAGAGATCACCCTTCAGCAGCATGACCGTTGTCCTGTCTCCGGAAACCTGCACACCGTATTTCTCCCTCCATTGAAATTCAGCAGCCATCTCCTCTTTTATTTTTCGGACCAGCTGCTCTCTCGTGCCTGCCTCGATGCGAAGAGTCAGGTCATCAGCAAATGCTGCAAACCCCACTCCTCGTTCCTCCAGGCACCACAGAAGCTCGTCCATGCAGAGGTTCCGAATGATTGCGCAGTGGGAATCTCGTTAAACGGATCCGGGACAGTTGGCATAACTCGTGCCAGCTAGTGGTCGTATTAAGCAGCTATCATCTACTCCCGCCGTTTACACGCGCGCATCGTGACGGTCTCGGCATTCGTCGAAACAAGCGGTCCTCGCACTTTTCCCGTAAAGGCAACTTGGCCACGAGATTCTCACCAAATCCATACGCATTACTTGCCATCTCTCGCAGTCTTCGCACCTTTTTATGTGAGAGCCAACGTCACGACGAGATTGGCCCCAATGTCTATACGCATTACTTGCGATCTCTCGCATTCCTCGAACTTTTGCCGTAAAGGCAACTTGGCCAAGAGATTCTCACCCAAGTCCATACGCATTGCTCGCGCGATGTTCCACGGTAAACAGTAGATAGGGACAGGATTGGTTGTGCTGCTTACACTTTGACTAGGGAGGACTCATACGCACGCGTTTGTCCAGCCCGTCCCATTCGCCACTCACACTGCGCACGATCATCCTGGAAGCCGGCAACTCTCGAATTGTACTACTCAGAACCTGCTGGCCTTCGGAAGGGATCGCATGCACAAAAGAATCCATTCATACCGAGACGCTCATATGGTGGTAGGAGACTCGTAACCGTTTACCTGGTCATAGGCCCAGATTCCCTCGAGCTTCGCTTACTCGACTATTTTTCGCCTGCTTAGTTCTGTATTTGCTACCGACTCCCTAGAAGCTTTGCTTCTATCCGCAGGGCAATGGCTTTGAGCCTTGCTCTCACAGGGCAGGTCCGGTACCGACCCTCTAATACTCCCTCACGTCTGGTGCTCCATTCTCTCAAATTGCTCTGTTCGAATGGGTGACCTGATGTCTTACAACCGACGCCCTACAGCATCCATATAGGTGCTGTGAACATCAGAATCAGTGCTGGGCTCTCACCTCAATCACACCCGCATCGAGCGACGATATTGATGAGCTAGAGGTTTGGCTCTCGGTAAGAGCACGGCAAGCTTAGCTACTTATCGTTTTTATTTTGACCTCTTCGGATCGTTGACCCATCTGCCACCTAGAGTCCAACCCTTGAAATGATCTATTGATCTTCTCTTCTGGGAGCAAGCTCGTGCATAAACTTAAGACTCATCCACCGACAGGATGAATTTCCGAGCTGCTTGGTACTTCCGCCCTAGGTACCTCTTTTTACTTCTCTGGTGTGAAGCTCGAGGGGTCTTCGGCTAAGCTTTCGCTCTCTTTGCCCCACTAGCGTTCCGTGATCGGTCACCGATCACACCCGACGGTTTGTAGCGCGAATCGGTGGTTTACCGATGTGACTGGATGATGTACCGTTTAGCGAAATTTTTAAATTCTTTAAAAATCCTCCTGTCCGAGACTAAGTTTTCCTTAGCGCACGGCTAAGATCCAGTTATCTCAACAGCTACTTTGACAAGTTTCCTTCTTAAGCGATATATTAGCGGGCATTCGAACAGGATATGATCTGCTGTTTCAGTCTGACCGCGATCGCAATAGTCGGAATCTCGAGTAAAGTTTCTCGCATGGAATTTATGCAGGTAATACGCGAATCCTCCGTGGCCGGTTAAAAACTGTGTGACATAGTAGTCAAGCTCGATGCTGTACTCTAGTCGTCGCGCGATACTTGGGAAAAACTCATGGGTAGTTCGTCCTGTCGAGGATCCGTCCCACCGGGTTTGCCACTCTTCCGTAAGTCGAGCGTCCACTTGTAGTATCGCGGCAGTATCATTAGCGAGGATGCCTATACGCAGATTTAACACCTCCACTGCTTCTCCTTTCCTTATCTTATAGTATGCGGCTCTTTGACAGAATTTCAAATCAATCGGCATTTTTGCCGTACAAACCTGGAGCGCATCCGTAGGCGCGGTGGCATACGCTTTTGACACGATTCTGAGAGCCGAGAGTTGCGCACTCCTAGAATTGTCGAAATTTCTTTCGACAGTTGCCGCCCAGACTGCTGCCGCATACGTAATTTTCGGAATGAAGACGGGGGGGGGGGGGGGGGGGAATTGCGGCTCTTTTTTTTTTGAGCTCGGGTCCTTTGTCTCTACTCGTCAAACTTCGACTCATCAGCCGCCTATTGCGGGTTCGTCAGAAGTCGACACGCGAAAATAAAACCGAAACCAAACACTTAAACTTAACTATGCTAACGACACTAGCTTAACTACTGACTTAAACTAACTTTGGCACCGATAATACTGACTAGGTAAGGACTAAACTCCAATTGACTAGATAGACACAAAACGCAAACGAACATTGATCTTTGGCAAACTAATACTGAACAAAAAATTAAACGGAGTTACGCGCGGTCGCGTTCCTCCACGTCGAGCCTTCTCTTTTCTAATAAGAGAGCTCGGCACGTCCTCCGAAAAACCCCGTACACCTCTTTCGTCTCCACAAAAGTAGAGAGGTCCGGAGGTCACGGGATACCTACACGCGCCATGTACTCTTTGAGTTCGACTCTCGAGGCCTCCAGCCTCACGCACTCTAGGAGAACGTGCCGAACCGTCTCGACCGCCCCGCATGAGCAGAGCGGTGATTCCGCGAGCTTGAGATCGTGTAACCTTAAACTAAAATCGCCGTGGCCAGTTAGGAACTGGCTCACGGAGTGGTCAAGTTCGATAGAATGCTTACCTATCCTAGATTCGATTGTTGGGAAGAAACGCTTCGCTACTCCGCCTTTCGACGTCGTGGTCCAGCGTTCCTGCCACAGGGCAAGAAGACTGCTCTCTGCACGCTGGAGAGCTTGTCTCTTGTTGTCCCCCTCCCGGAACGCGGCCCTATACATTTCAAAGCTCGCTCCACGTTTGATCTGCGCCCTTAGACGCCACCTTATGCACTCAAGATCCAAGGGCAACAAACCGGCGCCAAACCTGAAGCGAGACTGTCGATGCAGTTCTGTACGCTTGACATATCCTAAGCAGCGCGACGCGCTGCATCCTTTCTAGCTTGATCGCCAGAGTGCTCGTTACCAAGTCACCCCACGCCGTAACTGCGTAGAGCTTCGTCGGTAAAAACACCCAAGCGAACAAGTGGCGCATCGCGCCGTAACTGATACCCCACTGAGCCCGTGCCACCGACGCTAGACGCTGGTAAAGACCAGACGCCTTTGCGCCGGTAATCTCGATGTGCTGAGCAATCGAGAAACACGGTCCCAGTGTCACCCCTAAATACCTAACTAAATTCCTGTACTTTATACCTGGCTCCGCGGGACTAGTTCTAACACAGGGTGGTCGAGCGCAACCCGTTTCCCGCCCTAAGCAACGAGCCCGTTAGATCGCCTCTCTCTATCACTCTTTTCTTCCCTGTCGCGGTGACTCTCTTACCTCCCGTCGCGTTATTCTTAAGTAAGATCATCTCAGTCTTGGATCGGCTGATCTCAAGGCTGAGACGACGCGCCCAACCCGCGATTACGTTCGTCATGCTTTGAGCTCGGACCACGCAGTCAGTCCTGCTGTCACCAGGGACCAGCAACAGCAGGTCGTCCGCGTAGGCCACGATCTCTCCGCCGCACTCCTGTACCTCACGCAGCACCGGATCCATACACATGTTCCACATGTCCGGGCCGAGAATAGAATCCTGCGGTGCTCCTTTCTTGACCTCCTTCGCGACTCGAGAGCCGTCACTCGTAAGAGAGACGGTTCGGCCATCGAGGTAGTCACGCACGAGCTGCCATATATTCCCCGGGCAGCTCCGAGTCCCCAGTTCCTCCATCACCGAGTGCCATCTGAGATAATCAAACGCACCAGTGATGTCGAAAAGGATGCCCAAGGCCAAGGGTTCACCACACCCCGACACGATGGACCTTGCGAGGACAATCGCGTCGGCAGTGGAACGCCCGGCTCTGAAACCAAACTGCCTAGAACTGCCTAGGCGTGATCTTCGCTCGAGATCACGGGGAGAAGGCACCAACGAATGAGCCTCTCCAACACCTTGCTTAATACCGGTAACAAGCATACCGGTCAATATGATTTCAGGGCCGAGCGGTCCTTGTCCGGCGACTTAAGCAGAACGCAAATCGCGCCAGACTTCCAGCTCGATGGGAACCTCCCTAACCTGAGACAGGCATTCATTAAACAAGTCAAAGGCCGCAAGAAGCCATAGCCGCAGGCTGCCTTTATCATGTCGGCTTCTATCATACCCTCGCGAGGACACTTTCCACTTTTCATGCTCATTACGGCCTTCAACACCTCGAGCACGGACCATAAAGCGGTTTCTGTCGCCCGGCTCGGGGGAATTACTCTTTCTGGCGTCGCTGGGTCAGCGAAGAACCCGTCAAGCAAGGCCGACGCTGTCTCGGTCCAACCAGCAGTCGATGAATCACCCACCATAAGCGAGTTCAACGCCGACTTCGGCGCGATCTTTTCGCTGGTCATCTTATAGATCAAGCCATATAGATCGCCACATGTGTTAGTGGTGACGAACGATTGCCCGCTAGCGTTGCGTGCAACCCAGCACGCACGCGTGTATCTCCTACGGAGGAGGTTGCTCCTGGCCCTAAGTTCGACGCGTGACTGCGGGTCAAGTTCCCCCTGGTACCGTCTTCTCGCGCGATTAAATTCCCTCTTTAACCCGGTTAGCTCAGCGTTCCACCAGGGAACCGAGCGAGGGAAAAACCTTTTCTTCGAAATCGCGGTTTCCGCCGCGGCAAGTAGAACGCTGTTAAGAGACTGAGCGAGCGCATCCACTTTCCGGGGCGTCGCCGGATCCGTACAGGAGACCCCCTCCAACAGCCGCGACACCTCGCTCCCATACCTTTCCCAGTTAGCTCTGCGCACGTTGTACCTAGGTGTCCTCAGGATCCCAGAGGCCACCTGCTTTCGGAGGCAGTAAGTAATCGGCCTGTGATCGGCCGTCGTCCAACCCTCACGCACGGTCCAATCACAGACCTGAGCTTCAAGCTCAGACGATACCAAGGTAACGGCGACATCCTTGTCTCCACGGACTAAGGTACTAGGATGCCCTGGTTGATACACCGCAGTGAGACCATGTCTGTGTATCACCTCCTCAAGCACAAGCCCGCGTTCATCCGCGGCCTGCACGCGACTGCTCCACTGCGGCGACGTGCCGTTCAACAAGTCCATGCCAATAATAACTCTCCTGGATCCCAAGCGGCTAAGGAGGAGATCCAGGTATTCGATGTGCACCTCGGGCTCGTGGCTGAACTGGTGATATTGACTTATCATCACCACGGACCCGAAGGCAACCGACAGCTCCACGCAGACACAGTGCGCCGACGAGTACTGCCGCAGATGCCTAGCCTCGATGTTCGGGCTTAATACGACCACCGCTGCCCAAGGAGTTTCGTCTCCTTTCTGATCAGTGATGACAACGCGGGAAAAGCTGCCGAGCGCACACGCCCGGCCCTTGTGTGTGTACGGCTCCGCAATAAGGAGGACGTCATAGCCCTCTCCTACTGCGGAGACAACCATCCCTCCCGAGGCAAGCCTCGATCGACCTAGGTTAGCCTGAGCCATTTTCAGGCTAGCCATTGTGCTCTTTCAAGCACCGGATTTCCGCTTGATATAGCGGACAAGTCGCACCCGGGTCGTGTGCATGCTCTCTGCCACGCTTCATACAACGTGCGCAGAAGTCCTTTAACGCCTCTTTCTCGCACACGTTCGAGTCGTATGCCCCGCCGCACAGGGCCTCGCTACGGCATGCCTTGGTCGTATGGTGAAAACCTTGGCATTTGTAGCAGACCGTGACTCCATTATAGCTGCCAACCCGGCAGCGCATAGTGTCAAGGTAAACCTTCTTGGCTTTAACAAGGGCCTCGCGAACCGTAGGATCCGCCTCTAGGACGCGGCAGGATGTCTTGCCTGTTTCCTTTGGCCCACGTTTGAATTTAAATTTCACGAGCGCCCTTATCTCGGCCTCCGAACGGTTACAGAGCACGTCACCGTTTTGACTCGCCAGAGCCCCGAGCACCTCGTCTTCCGAGAGAGAGTTCGGTTCATCAAAGATACCGAGCCTCGGCCATGTGGGGAACGCAGTGCGTTCCACCACCTCTAATCCTTTCTCCTTGATCCCATTGGACCCCAAGAGCCTATCCAAGTCGGCCCTGCTCCGGACCTCGACAATAACCGAGTCCTTTGCCTTATTAATGGCATCGAACCCGATATTGGCTCTGACCGTATTGACCGCCTTGAACAGTTCAGCCTTTAACTCCTCGCCCGTTTTGACCCCTAGGGCACTGGTGGCTCTGACCGTGGCCACAAACCGTTCCCGCTTCGGACTTCGCTTGCGAGCCCTAGTCGGTTTCGGTTTGGGCGGCTGCCCAGCTGCTTGAGCCGTGGTCACGGTCTTCGACGGTCAGGAGATAGGGACAGTGGAAATCTCGTTAAACGTATCCGGGACAGGTGGCCTAGCTCGAGCCGGCTGGTGGTCGTATTAAGCAGTTATCATCTACTCCCGCCGTTTACCCCGGCGTATCGTGACGGTCTCGGCATTCGTCGAAACAAGCGGTCCTCGCACTTTTGCCGTAAAGGCAACTTGGCCAAGGGATACGCACCAAGTCTATACGCATTGCTCGCGCGATGTTCGACGGTAAACAGAACATAGGGACAAGTCGTGTATCGCAAGACAGAAGTCCACTTCGGTACCTTAAGCAAAGCTCACACCCGAGATGTTATTATACTATTAGTATCCACCACTCAGAAAAACCCCAGCTAGGGGAACGCGCCCGGAAAAACCAGGCCACCACTTACTAGTGGACAACTTCTTCAGCCGCCGCGCCACCCGTCCGACAAACCGCCGGGTAAGCAGCGCGACGTTACCAGCTGGGACCTCGGGGAGGCAGAGTTGCGGTTTCTAGGAGCTAAGGCCCTTAGTCTTTACTCGTCAATTTTGCTAACTTGTTGCCCACTCATCTTGGGATCGTCAACATCTTTGGCTTCTTAATACTGCGGTTAACTAGAACTAAACGTAAAGCTACCTTATCTAACTATACTTAGAACTAGTCTTTGGCAACGCTTATACTGGACGTTATAACTAACACTAAGGGCTTAACTTAACTTATACTAGGGAATCATTGGTAAGTTAATACTGGGAGAACTAAAGCTAGGACTAAAGCTAGACCTACGCTAAATTTTCTTTGGTTTCTAATACTGACTTTGCTCTTGATTTACGCATGGTCGCGTTCTTCCACGTCTAGCCTTCGTTTTTCGAGAAGCAAGGCTCGACACGTCCTCCTGAACACCGCGTATATCTCCCCCGTCTCTACGAAAGCTGAAAGAGCCGTAAGCCAGCGGATACCTGAGTCCAACATTCGTTGCTTGAGCTCGACTCTCGTACACTCAAGTCTCTCACAGTCCAGGAGGACGTGACGAGCCGTCTCCTCCGCTCCGTAAGCACAGAGCGACGACTCAGAGAGTCCCATGCTGCTGAGCTTGGCTCTAAAATCGCCGTGGCCAGTTAGGAACTGACTCACGTAATGGTCTAGTTCAATGTGCACTAGGTTAAGCCTGTGCACTACTCGCGGGAAACTCTATCTGGTTATTTCACCCTTTTTGGAGCTCGACCAGCGCTCCTTCCACTGCTCCCGAAAGCCACAATCGACCCGCCCAAGCGCGGGCCTCGCGTTTTCACGTTCATGGGACTCTATGCCCAGCCTGTTAAAGCTTTTGCCTTTTTTAATAAGGGCTCTAAGACCCACCTCGCGCATTCGAGATCCAGCAGGAGGAGGCCGGCACAGACCTGCAGCGAGTCTGTCGACGCGGTCCTGTATTCCCTGCATATACGAATTAATGCGACTCTCTGTGTGCTCTGCATCTTGTCCCCGAGAGTGCTCGTCACCAAGTCCCCCCCACGCTGAGGCAGCGTAGAGCGACGTAGGGAGGACAATTGCCGCATCGCACCATAGCTTATGCCCCATTTCGCCCGCGCGAGCGAAGCCAGTCGCTGGTAGAGCAACGAGGCCTTCGCATCAACGACCTCGACATGGCGGGCTATCGAAAAGCCCGTACCAATGGTCACGCCAAGGTACTTCACTTCCTCCTTGCAGCGGATCCCCGTCTCGCCATCACTGATTCTAATGCAGGGAGGGCGAGCCCCCTCTTTACCTTCCTGATTAGTGACCCTTCAGGTTCCCCTTCTCAATCACCCTCTTTTCGCCCAGGATTCTCTTGCCACCGCCCTCGTGACCTTCTTGCCACCAGTGCGCCGTTTTTGAGCAGGAACATCTCTGTCTTGGCTCGACTGATCTCAAGGCACAGACGATCCGCCCATCGGGCTATCACCCTTGTCATACTCTAACCCTAGGTCCTTATGGAATAAAATGAGATTATTTCCGGGTGGGCCTCGGAGATGGCTCCTCGTGGATGATGTACCCTGGCCTTGGTCCTCAGAAGCAGACGATATCTCCATACATATATCGCCACTGTTGCGAGTTCGGGTTGCTGTAGATAGAGTGCATAGGGAAAGATAGAGTTCACCGTTCACAGGGATCGAGAGGAACTAGGTGCAAAATGACTATCACTCGATATATGCGAATAGAATTTATACACTTTATTTCGTCGCGGTTGTAAATCGGAGCTCGCAAGAGGAGCTCACTCGGGCACGAAGACTGACTATATATACATGCTGAATCACGGCTCAGTTACGACTGAGAACCACAGCTCTCGAATGGCGAGGCGCAGCAATCGGCGCCAGATGCGCGATTTTGTGTGCCCGAGCCCCCAGTCCTGACATGCCTGCCTGCTGCCACCAGTGACGATCAGCAGCAGGTCATCCGCGTAAGCCACGATCTCACCGCCTCTTTCTTGGACCTCTCGGAAACCGGATCCATGCAAATATTCCATAGATCCGGCCCGAGTATAGAGCCCTGCGGTGCACCTTTCCTCACCTTCTTGCTGACGCGATGCCCCGCAGCAAGCGCGACCGATCTGTCATCGAGGTAGTCGGCGATTATCCACCAGAATATACCTGGCCAGCGCCTGCGTCCGAGTTCCTCGAGGACAGAATCCCACCTCAATTGTCGAAGGCGCCCGTGTCATCGAAGAGAATACCGAACGCCAAGGACTCATCGCTGCCTGACACTATCGACCTAGCAAGCTCGATTGCGTCCGCAGTCGAACGCTCAGCTCTGAAGCCAAACTGCCGTTGCGATGCATGGTCGTCGTCCATGATCGTCGGCTCTAACGCCACCTTATTAATCTCTCGAGCACCTTGCTGAGGATCGGCAATAAACATACAGGCCAGTATGATTTCAGGGCCGAGCGATCCCTGTCCGGAGACTTCAATAGGACGCAATAGCGCCCAGCTTCCCCCGACGGAAATCTTCCCAGACCCAGACAGGCATTCATCAGCATGGTTTAAGGCCGCAGGAAACCAGCCCTACACGCCATCTTCACCATGTCCTCCTCTATTCGGTCCTCGCCAGGGCACTTGCCACTCTTCATTGTTCACGGCCTTTAGTACCTCAGTTCGGTCCACGGCTCCACATCCGCTTCCCGACTCGAAAAACAACCCTGTCTGCCACCATGGGATCCGCGAAGAAACCGTCGAGCATAGCTTCCGCCGTCTCTGCCCAGCCACTCGTTCGCGAGTCACCAATGGCCAGGGTACTAACAGCGGCTTTCGGGTCGATCTTGTCGCTCATCATCTTATAGATGAAGCCGTACGGGTTGCAGCTGGTGCTCTGCGTTACCAGCTTCTGCCAACTGGCGTTGCGCGCCTTCCAACACGCCCGAGCGTAGCGCCTCTTGAGGAGGTCGCTTCTGAACTTGAGAGAGCTCCGTAGATCAGGCTCACGTTTCCTATGAAATCTCCTTCTTGCCTTGTTATAACCTTTCTTTAGGTCCGTGCGCCTCGAGTTCCACCATGGAACAAACCGGGAGAACGCCTTCTTTACTGGTATCGCAGCCTCAGCTGCCTCCACCAGAGCTCGCCCCAGAGTCTCCGCGAGAACGTCGACTTCTTGTCGACAGGTAGGACCCCCGCCATCCACCGATTCCAACCGAGCAGACACCTCCCTCTCGAATCTGCACCAGTCCGCCTTCTTGGTATTAAACCTCGGGATTCTCGAAATCCCCGCCCGCTCCTGTCCCGAGAGACGAAAGGTGGTCGTCCACCCCTCGCGCACGGTCCAATGACAGGCCAAGGCCTCCAGCTCCGAGGTTACCAACGTGACGTCCACGTCCTTCTCCCCTCGCACTAACGTACTCGGGTTGCCCGGACGGAAGACGGCCACCAAATCATGCCTGTACATGACCTCCTCTAATAGCGCTTCCCAAACGTCGGCCGTCTGCACTCGACAGCTCCACTGTGGCGACGTACCGTTTAAATCCATTCCTACGATAACTTTTCTGGATCCCAAACGGTTAGGATCTCAAACGGTTTTCTGGATCCCCAACAGTAGTGACCCCATCGGCCGTCTTCAAAATCGCTTCGGGGTAGCTGGATGACGATGCTGGGAATGGGCCCCCTTTACGACCCCCAACACCGCACCTGTGAGTCCGATCCCACTGGTGCTGTAACGTTATCCTCTTTCTTTAACATATTTTTCATAGGTTGAGTCACTTGAGTTTCAGATGCGCTGACCACTTTCGCATTGGTAGTTTAGTTTTTTGTCGATCTGTCGGACCATAGTCCGGAAACAGGAACGGCAGCGCTACTCTTTCCAATCACCACTGTCACCACTGGCTTGTGGCACGTAGATCCAGGCAGTCAGACTAACCCCAAGTCCAACCGGCAGCGAGGTGGCTGGCAACTTGCACCGACCCATCACCAGCGGGCGCAGGCGGCGCGCATCGCACGCGGGGAACGTGAACTGAAAAAGACTAAGTCCTTACGCATTACCTACTGCCAAAAAATTTACAAGTTCATACGCATTGCTTCCCCAACGGTGCGAAAACGCGCAGCCAGCGTCCCCGGCAACAAGCCCATACGCATTGCCTGCCGGAGATCCACACACACAACCCCCACTCCCTCCCAAATGCCGCCATCACAAGAACGCAAAAGACTAGCGCCGCGCCATAGGACGCGACGTAATGCAACAAATAAACTCAAACAGGCGACGAAGATCAGCAAGTAAAGAGAAAGTGTGTGTGTGGAACTCAAATAGCCTAATCTGCTTAGCCCAGCACCGACCCGCTCTCACTCGTTCTCATGGGGAGAAGAGACAGGCCGGCCGGTATCCATCTAGCAAGCGCCAGAGCGAATGGCAGTCGCCCTGGCTTCGAGGACGTTCAGATTGCCACGCTTGCGATTTGAGCGCACAGAAACCCGAGCAGCTGGAGAACCCGACCAATTAGGCCCGAGAGACTGTGCGAGGGAGATGATGTTCCCAGGCAGTCGCTTCGCTAAATAGTAGATAGGGACATTGAATGTAGGGTGCTTTCGCACATGGTACCTTGGGCATAGCCCATACCCATGTGAAACATCCATCATTTAGCAAAAATACACCACCAAGGGCGCAGACTTGTAAAAACCCCACTCTCATGCTTTCGCAATCATTGAGCAGGTAGTCCCTCTTTGCAGAACAGCCACTCAGCCGTCCTTCCCTCACGCCACGCAGAAGAGTGAAGCGGGGGGGAAGTCCGTTGCCCAGCGGGGACCTCGTGGAGGTGGGCTGCCGACTTGGGTAAACCCAAGTCGAGGTCGTAGGTTTAGGACCTATAAAAGACTTGACATGACTAGATATGGTTGTCCTACTGAGACTTACAACTAACTCCTATATGCTATTGACTAGAATGACTAGGTTTACTTCAAAACTAACTTACTTAATTTAGCTTAACCTGACTTACCCTAACTTTGGTTTTGACTAGATAAAATTTACTATGTACAATTCTCGATTCAGATTCGAATCGTCTTTGGTCTTGACTAGAGGGTTTTTTTTTCTTTCTTTCTTTCTTACATAATTTCATGCCTCAGACTCCTGGGCTAATCTTAGCCTTCTCTTTTCAAGTAGGAGTTCCTTACATGTCCGGCTAAAGATCTTATAAATATCAGCGCTCTGAACCAGCATGGCATGCTCCGGCGGCCCAAATCTTGCCCATATCCTGTATGGCCTTTTTGAGCTCCTTACGTTGGTCGGTCAGTAGCTCGCACTCACATAGTGTATGCCACATATAGTCGAGCTCACCACAATTACAGTTTGGACTCACAACGAGTCTCAGTTTACAGAGTTTCGCTGCAAAGTCACCGCGACCAGTAAGGAACTGGCTCGTGTAGTGGTCTGGCTTGACGTGCCACAGTTTGAGCCGTCGCGCGACGACCGGAAAAAATGCACGAGTTGTTGGGCCGCATTCG
Organism: Trichogramma dendrolimi; assembly: GCA_034770305.1. Taxonomy (NCBI): domain Eukaryota; kingdom Metazoa; phylum Arthropoda; class Insecta; order Hymenoptera; family Trichogrammatidae; genus Trichogramma; species Trichogramma dendrolimi. The sequence goes on from JAPMIB010000099.1 coordinate 280,538, forward strand.
GACACCTCCCATTGACTCTGCCACTCAGATTGAATAGCATCTTCTATGCGGTCAAGTGTCACCTTTTTGTTGTCACCTTGCCTATATGCCACATTGAACGTGTCAAAGGCAATTCCCTTGCTATCTAAGTAGCGTAGGAACCACCTCTGATACTCAAGATCTAAAGTTCTTATTCCTGTAAGGACCTGCAGCGCATCGGTTGAGGCAGTCCTGTATGCCCTCGATATACGCAAAAGCACCGGTCTTTGTCTCTGATTGAGGGTTGTCTAGAGCGTTTTCCCTACCCTGTCACCCCAGGCCCCAATCGCATAGAGCATTGTCGGGAGATAAACTCCACTGTAAATTACCTTTAAGGCATCGAAGCCTATGCCACAATCAGCCCCCATCGATGATGCCAGTCTTTGAAAGAGGCGCCTGCCTTTGTCCCGGTTGCGGCAACGTGTCCACCGATAGCCAGATTTTCACCAATGCTCAGACCAAGGTACCTCACCTGGGTTTTATAGGATATACCTTTCTCGGTCGGGCTCAGCCTTATTGTTGGGGGTCGGGAACCACCCTTTGCACAAGTCCCATGCTTGTGAAGCTTCTTGTAGCCATATCTGGATTGCACGTGCTTGCCCGAAGGGTTCTTACCGGTGTTTAGAAGGATCATCTCAGTTTTGGCCTTACTTAATTGAAGGCCCATCGAGGGCGCCCACGACACTATCTCGTTTGTTAAACTTTGGCCCTTAACTTCACACTGTCCTCTGCTACCACCGTCGACCAAAAGTAGGAGGTCGTCAGCATAGGCAAATACCTCACCACCCAGGGCAGCGATCTTCTGCAGTAAGGGGTCCAGACAAACATTCCACAAGTCGGGACCCATAACTGATCCCTGGGGACAACCCCTGCCAAGTTGCTTTATCACGGAACTCGTCGGGCAGCTAATTTTCATACTCCTATCACTGAGGTAGCTCTGCAGAAGAGACCAGAGATTTCGCGGGCAACCACGTCGGGACATTTCCCTTAGAATGGAGCCCCAACTGATGTTGTCAAATGCGCCCGTAATATCGTATAAGATTCCAAATACGATCTTTTTGTCAAACAACCTAACAGTCTCAAAGGCTGACCTGATTGCGTCCACCGTAGACCTTCTCTGGCGAAAGCCAAATTTCCTAGGAGAGGCAAAGTTTCGGTTGAGCACAACAGGCCTGAGAGCCTCTCTCATGAGAATTTCGAGCACTTTACTGATCAGGGACAGCAGGCATATTGGCCTGTACGATTTTATATTAGCTGGGTCCATCTCGATTCCCTTTGGGAGTATCCGAATGGAGCCAGTTTTCCAGCACTTCGGGAAGTGACTGGTCCGCAGGCAACTATTAAGCAGTTTGGTCAGGGCATGGAGGAAACTTGTGGAACGGGCCACCTTTACCATTTCGAGGACATCGTTCCAGGCAAGGTTGTCAAATGCCCTGGATATTTCGAAGAACACTGCTAGTGCCATCTTGTCCGGCTTGGACGAAACAATACCTCTCAATTTATCAATGGCATCTACTGGCCAAGTCGGCCCTGCTCCGGACTTCGACAATAACCGAGTCCTTTGCCATAACAATGGCATCGAACCCGATATTGGCTTTGACCGGATCGACCGCCTTGAACAGCTCAGCCTTTAACTCCTCGCCCATTCTGACCCCTAGGGCACTCGTGGCTCTGACCGTGGCCACGAACCGTTCCCGCTTCGGACTGCGCTTGCGAGCCCTAGTCGGTTTCGGCTTGGGCAGCTGCCCAGCTTCTTGAGCCGTGGTCACGGTCTTCGGTCACTCCTTATGCACGACCTTCCTTTGCGCGACCTCCGCGAAGGATTTTGGGCGGGATTGAGCAGCCTCTAGCTGACCCTCCAGCTGCGCAATCCTGCCTTTCAGGAGAGCATTCTCCATCGCAAATCTAAAAACATCTTGCCTGATGTTCTCAAGCCTGCCAGGAACGGCGTCAATCGCCTCCTTACACTTCTCTTTGCGGCTTCTCGCCGCAAACGCCTCAAGGATCATGGAGATATCCGCCTCAATAGAGAGGAATATCTTGCATGGATCGACCGTACCTGCCGCGCCGCTGCTCGTTCTCTTTCTTTTAGAGAGAGAGGCCGAGCTAACGTCGCTATAGCTTCCGATGCTGCTCCTCCTTGGCGGAACATCACCAGGCGGCTTCTGCAAGCCTGACTCAGCCGCATCTGCCGTCTTCGGAATCGCTCCGGGGTAGCTGTCTGACGATGCTGGAAACGGGCTCTCTTTACAACCCTCCACCACCGGTACCTGTGAGTCCGATCCCACTGGTACAGTAACTTTGTCATTATTTGCTGACATTCTTCCATAGTTTGGGGCATTTTTTTGTTTCAGGTACGCTGCCCCCGTCGCGCACCGGGGTAATTCATTTTTGCCGCTCTGAGTCTCGCGACGACGAACGACAACGCTGCGCCCTGATCCGTTGTCCTCTTGCCACTGGATTGTGGTACAAGGAGTTCGGGACTCAGGCTCCCTCCTATCTGAGTGGCAGCGCGATGGGACACTTGCAATATTTAACGTATGCAGTCCCAGCACGTACTGGTCCGTGAACCCTACATTGCTGGCTTGCAGTGCAGCGTTCACCGACAGGAACTTATGCCACTCTAAGGTCCGCCGAGATGGTAGTGGCAGCAGCGATCGACAGCGCCATACACTGATCCGTCTGTCCCACGTTGCTGGCTTGCGGCGTAGGACTCGCGGGAGTCGAGCCGTTCCAACTTCCGCGCATGCTACCGAAGAGCACCGCACCACGTGCGGTCGGAGAACCCGACCTTGCAAAGGCTGCACGCGGCGAGATGCCCGAGGAACCTAAGGTTCCCTTGGCAGTAGCCTTTGCTAAATAGTAAATAGGGACACTAGTCGTAGTTTTATTTCTCGTGTCATACCTGTCCGGAGACCTATAGACACGTCCCCGCAGGGCAACGAGCAAAGATACGCTTTGCCATCGCGATGCAGCAAGCCAAATCTACCGATTTGCCTTTACCGAGTGAGTGGTGCAGGCGACCTCGGTTTAGCCCGGGACCTATTTAAATCCCTACCGCCTAAGCAGGACGGATGCCCGAGTTGATGGAACGCAACTCACACGCCGTGGGGAACCCACTCGCCAGCGCTGTTGGCTCTAACCTACTGCCACTACGAGTCCATTCCCTGGTCGGGGCTTCGGAGAATCTCCGAGGGGCTTCCCCGACCCCGTGGTACCGTTTCACGTCAGGTTGACGGTCGCCTCACGGCTCCCAGGTTCGGCCCTCTCTGACCTTGCACCTGGTAGGCATCAGCTCGGGTCCGTGGGTTTGCAAAGCCCAAAGTACAAAAGCACTCCCTGCGGTAACGCAAAAACTAAGCTAGACTAAAAGTAGACGGACCCACGCACAGGTACGTGGGACTAGTCAGTCAGGGATGCTAAAAATCATTATTATCACAGTCAAACAAGGCTTACTAATGTAAGCTAGACTAGATTAAGACTTAAACGATCTCGCACCACAACGCGCGAGATTAGTTAGTCAGGATTCTAAAACGAAATAAAAAAAGCGTGACTAGAAGGACGATCTCACGCCACAGCACGTGAGATTAGTCGGTCAGTGATTTTGAAAAACAAATTACGGGGACAAACACTAGCTGAACTAAGTGGACGATCTCACGCTAAAAGTGCGTGAGACGAAGTCAGTCAGTTCATAAAAGGACTTTTCCGAGGACAGGACCCCCGACAAGTCAAAGGTATCGTTAGGCCGAAGCCTTACCCCCAACTCGCGGAGGTCCCTGAAAGCCTCGTATCGTGGACAGTGAACAAGCATATGCAGCCAGTCCTCCACTGCCCGCACTCGGAAAGTGGGCTAGGGGCTCGATTTATCTTATGCTGATACTAGTGGAGACCACCTTTGCCTGTGAGGATGTAGCCAACAAGCCACCCCACATTTAACCAATCGGACCACTTCCGCGAGATCCTCACGTCAGGGGCAAACTCATAAGTGACTCTACCCCTGTCGGAGGACTCCCAAGCTAGCTGCCATCTGTTCATGACTTCCTCGTCACATTTGGCGAGAAGGCTCTGAACTCCAGACCCGTCTTCGGCGATCAGATCGAGATCGTCGAGAGCGAGTCCACGCCTGTCTCTGTACTTCGTGCGTCGCATGAGGCACTGCAAGTCCCACGGCGGAGAACCGGCCAAAACCTGCATCGGCACCGTGGGAACCGCATGACATATCTTCATGCACGCACTCAAAACCACTCTTTGGCACCTAATGCCAATCGCTATTTTTGGCCTTTGTTATCGCCTTTTTGTACTCTCCTAACTGTGAGCGGTACGCGAGGCGAAGAGACTCGGTGGCGGAGCTATTTACGCGCCTTGATACCTGGTAAGAACGCTGCAGCCTACCAAGGCGAACTTTTAGGCTTTGCAAGCGGTCGTTCCACCAAGTGATCCTCGCTCCTCCATGAAGCCTCCTTTGCAGTGTGCTAGCACTGCCAGCACTCACCGACGACTCCAGAAGCAGGACCTGCTCTGAAGGATCGAGATCGCCGAAGCTCTGGAGACCGAACTGCTCGGCCTCGGTTCTCATAAAGGACCGCGCCTTGCTCTGTCATTTTAAATCTTTGTTCTGCTTGTGGCGTTCTTGCTCCATACGGAACACCGCCTTCCCGAGGTCAGAACAAATGCGTTGTGGTCCGAGTGGCACAGGTCAGGCCTAATCTCCCATGACCAATTTGAGCCACGCCAACCCTTTGTTAGCGACAAATCGATGTCACTTTGGCCTCTGGGACCAGAGAACGAGTAGTACTGAGATGGCTGATTCAATATCGATAAGTCAGTGGCGATGACGAATCCGGCGAGCGCCTCCCCTCTGCGCCCCGCCTCGCCACGGCGACGACCCCTTGCGTCCTTCGAAAACCAGAGCTGATTACACGCATTCGCGTAAAGTCCAAGAAGAACATTCACGTAGCCAGAGTCTACTACGCGATCCAAGTAATCAATCTCGTCCCCAATGCTGCCGCCATACTGTCAGTAATGAGAAACGACACAGTACTCGAGGCTGCTGCCTTCGAGCCATACGCAGACGGCATTATCGTTGGTGAGCTCACTCAGTTGCATACAGTCTATCTTGTCATTGTTGATAATAATAGCTGCTTTGCCGCTGTTACTTCGTAACTTCCTAAAGGAGCCAGGCAGCCCCACAGGCTCCACGCCATAAGCCCATATGGCTCTTGTAAGAGCGCCACGTCGATTTTTTGATCGACCATGACCTTACTCACATCGTACATCACTTGTTTTGCACGCTGGCAGTTGAGCTGGAGAAATCGGTCATCTCTTATGCTATGGAACCGAGCTTCCCCCCTCGACGCTCGCAGCCAACTTGCGCAGCTTGGCGATGTAAAGGGGACACTTGAGATCGGGTAAGTGATCAAAAGGCCTTTTCGCTCGCCTACTCGGCACACAAATTTTTGCCTGTTCCTTTTGTGCGCAGTCCTTAAAAGTGTGACTAACAATTGGCGATGTGACTAAAGTCTTGACACTTATAACATCGAGTCAAAGCACAGTGCTCCTTCACTCGGCAACGGCGCCACCCCAGGTACAGGCCGCCCTCTTTGACAAGGACGTCCCTGCATTCCGGGGAGACTTCCATTACCCAGTGTGTGACCTCGTTGTCACGCTTGCCAACCTTAATTATTGGCTTAATCACATGCTGCGGAATCAAGACAGAGTTTCGCTTCCGTAGAAGCTGACAGAGCTCAAGTTCGGAGTGCGCGACTGGCACGTCATAAATGATCATGCGTGGCAGCCGTCTCTCCTTCAGAGTCACAGAGACTCCCTTCGCCTTCAAACCTTCATTGCTGATCAGCTTTTAGAGATCCTGCTTTGACGCAGTCTCTACGAAAAGCCGACCAGAGCGCGACTTATTCGACGACCGGACATGGATACCATCCCCGACCGAGTCTATTGTGCTCGTAAGCACGGACATCAGAACTGATGGGTCCGCCTGTGGCTTATCCTTAGATGAAGAGACAACCGCGACGAATTTACTCTGGGCTTTGCCCCTTTTCTTGCCAGCGGAAGGAGAAGGAGACTGAGGCTTGGGGTTATTCTACGGCTTGGCCCTAGGAGCCACGGTTGATTTTCTGGGGCCGTTGACTCCGTCTCGTTATGGTGTAAGGAATGTTTTGGTCACCATTGACGCCTTCTCAAATTCGTTGTATTGTATCCGTGTCGAAAACAAACCACGTCGTTTGTAATTAATGTTTAAAAAGGATTATTTTCAGCGTTATGGAAAACCTCATGTTGTGTGTTGCAACCACGATAGTTAGTTTACTTCAAAAAGTTTTAAAGCTGCTATGAGCGCAGAAAATATAAAATTAACTTTTTCGTCCATCAGACACCCGAGCTCAAATGGAATTTGCGAAAGAGTAAATAAGACATTCACTTTTTTAAGAATGCTTATAAAAGACAAACACACAGCATATGAGCCATATATAAAAACAATTCAAGATATTATGAACGAAACACATCACGAAACCACGGAGTTCACCCCGCTTGAACTTTACCTCAACAAGAAACCAGAACGCATATGGGATAGGTTGCTTGGAGTACCACCGATGAATGACGCCATTCCGGTAGAACGAAAATATCAGCTAGCTTATGATCGAATCAAAAGTAATAGATCGAGAAGGGCAGATAAAGTAAATGAAAAACGTGGAATTGCGATAAATTTTTGGTGGGCGATAAAGTTCTGATCAAGTGTAAGAACACGTCAGACCAGGAGAACAAAATACTAGCAAAATTTATGAGGTATACGAAGGTCCATACAGCATTAAAAGTATACTTGGTGAAAATACCTACGTTCTAGAAGATTCTAATTCACGGGTCAAAGGCCAATTTTATGTCAACAACCTGATACGATACAAGCAAAGAGTGTCAACAAATCCTGCGACTATATAAGCAGCAAGGTGCTCCAAAGGAGTATTAGTCGTGAATAGCAGCGTTACGCAGCAACATGGCCCCTGTACGCAGAAATAAGGCACCTGTCGATTTTTTTTGTAACACGCGCACGTCTTACGTGGTAATACAAGCCCAAGGTCCAGCCGAGTTGGCTCCGCGTGCCCTGGTCGTCGAGAACCAGCCCGACTCTGACTTGGTGACGACTTAGAAGAAAAACCTCGTCGTGCGTACTACGCAAGAAAAATTTCGAAAGGGTATCGTGGGAATAAGATGCCGAGCGGCAAAGAGACCAGCACCGAAAAGCCGGAACAGAGGCACGTGGGCATACAAGTGAGGAGGGAAGAGTTGTATCTGTTAATGGGCCCGCAGATCTATCCACCAAGCCCGTTGGACTCAAGCGACGACGAGTTCTTCTTCGTGCTGCCGGAAGACTACTTGCCTCCGAGGAAGGGAATTCGGTCATCGGGATTCAAGGAGCAGCTGAGTCAAGAGTTTGAGAACATGTGGTAAGGTGAACCGGAATGAAGATTGCGAAGAAGTGTATTGTTCTGGTAATTGTTAGTTCAATTTATATGCCATAAATTGCAATAGTTTTTTTTTTCTTTTCTTTTTGGGTTCATTATAATAACTTTCGTTATTCTGGGGGTTTATTTGCAACCGCGGAAAAACTATATTTTCTGTCGAGCGAGTAGCGAGCTCGCGCTCGTTCCTCGTTGCATTCGTTCTCCGCGCGCAACCCGAGCCTCTCACGCTTACTTCCTCACTTACTCGAGTGTCTTCCATTTAACCCACGTATCAATTGGTGCTAGGCGCGTCCGATAAGTGTCTTCTGGCGCGGCGTGTACTTCTCAATTTTTGCGAATTATACTTTTCTCACAAGCGAGAGCTATTTTCGCGAATTATATACCAACAGCCACACGAGAAACTTATCGGATTGGTCGACTACAGCGGTTACTCATAAAATAGTAAAGGAAGTCACTCTGGAATATCAGAAAATGGAAAAAGATACTGATACTTTTGAGGTAAGTGTGCATTATTATTAAAATATTAAAATTATACAAAATAAATAATTACGGGTTCGTTGACCAAGAGAGCGGCGACACACTTTCATCACCTTTTAAGTAATTACACCTTTTTTCACTATAAAGCTATACGAAATTACAATAGTTTTAAAAAAAAAAAAAAAAATATCAAACATATAAGTTTTTATTAATTGTTCGTACGCGAATGGAATTTAAACAATTTTTAAATCGGGCGCGAGTAAAAACGTTGATATAATGACGGACGTGGAATCTGACTTGCGTAGCGACACTGCTACACCATAAGTCATAATAACTACGCGCTATTTAGATAATTGCTCTGAGGAGGAAAGGAAAGCGATGCTCAGTAGATACTTTCCGGAAAATTCTTTCCAAAAGCCGTCATCACCTCACGTTGATAATAGGGCAAATGCGACAGGGGCGTCTTCTCACGAGCAACATAACTCAAATAACGAAGATACCGAGGAGAGCCCGGGAGATAGTTGTCCGCCTTTTAATTCCACGGCAAACCCTACTATACAAGATAATCAACATCTCCCACCACCCCCATGCAACTCGCCCATACACCCAACACATCCATTTCCATATTACCCATACAACCCAAATCCCTATTGGAATAATTCTAACAATAGTACGCAACCTCGATTGGGTGGCGAAAGCGGAGCATATGTCCCGGCGCGAAATCAGCTTACCGACGCCCTTAAAATATTCCAAAGTTCGACGCCCGACCCAAGAGACTACCCTTATTCTGCCAGGCTGTCCAACGCGCGGTAACAGCGTTCCCCAATCCGAGCTAGATATTTCAATCTCTCGAATCAAAATTGATAGGAGAAGCGGAAGTATACGTAGGTTGCTTATATCATACCCTTCAGCTGATACCTTATTAGCTGATCTGAAGGATAGATTCGGTAATAGAGGTATAGCGGAGTCTCTCTCGCTGCAACTAGGCACAGCGAGGCAGGAAAAGACGAATCTGCCAGAGACTTTGGGTCACGGGTGCAGCTCCTATACAATAGGATTCGCATTACTTATTCCATGGCCCCTGATATAGACGCGATTGACCGCGAGTCGTCACTGAGGGCAATCGAGAGGAACATATTATCGTGTTTCTTGTATGGCCTGCGTGAGCCCTTGCAAAACTTGGTACGACATAAAATACCGATAACCCTTCAAGAAGCTATAAGGCGAGCAGTCGATATTGAAAGAGAGTTAACTATAAGATCGACAACAGGCGCGTGTTTTGCAATGCCGGGATTGCCAATAGTACCAGGAATTTCGCAGCAAACTGGGTCGAGTGCATCGTCACCACAACATCCCGAGGTGAACGCCACACGAAATCCTGACACGAAGGAAAAACTGCGGTGTCAGTATTGCCAAAAGGCAAATCATACAGCAAAAGAATGCTGGATTTTGGAACGCGAGTTGCGCGGTACGTCTAATAACAATAATAATTCTGCACCGTCAACAAACTCAAGCAACGAAAGTGATATGAGGACAGGTAATAGCAACGGCGATTCCAATAATAAGAGCAATAATAGCTCAAACAATAACAACAATAGAAATCATTATCGCAATAATCATCATCGTAATAACAATAGGTCACGCAACGAGGGCGGTAATGATAATAGGCGTGGAGGAGGGAACGATAGATCTCATTCTCAAAATAATGGAAGTCAGAAGAACGATCAAAAAAAGGATTCAAGTCACAACGATCAAGCGCAGTCCTCGGGCCCTCATGAAAATCCCCAGCCAAAAAACTAGTGGAGTGCTCGGAGCAGTCCTCAGGCGCCGAGCAGAAGGGTGCAGAAATTAAGTATAAGGATGCAAGAATCAATTTAGCATTAACGAAGAGACAGCCGCCACTGATTGAGTGGGTTGAAGACTCCTTTTCAAGGAGCCCAAGTAAGTTTTTCATAGATTCGGGTGCTGAAGTATCAATAATAAAAGAGGACGCAGTAAATGCATTATTCGCAGAGGCAGCAAACACGACGGTAATTATAGAATACAAGGCATTACCGTAGGAGCTTGTATTACTTTAGGCAGTATCAAGGTCAACTTACAGGGCCTTGAATGCATCTTGCATATTGTACCCAGCAGCGTTCCGATGGAAGCGGACGGGTTATTAGGCTGGGACATTATAAATAAATACAAGGGCATAATAGATGCTGCAGAGCAAAAATTAATGCTCGATAATAAAGTAATACCCTTCTTCAATAAAGATAGTATTGACTTGCCGCCGCGCATGCGCAAAGTGATAAAGCTCGCGCCTTTAACGATGAACCTGTTGGATGGGTTCCCTTACAGCACCTGAAAGACGGAATTTTATTTGGTAATTTTGTGGCACAAAACAGAGATGGCTGGATTTTCGCAGAATGTTTAAATACTACAGAAAATTTTCTTAGCATCCCTACACCATGGGTAGAATTAATACCCTGCGAAACGGTAGGTGCACATGAAAATATTGATGCTGATGAGGACAGCAATAATTTACAGGACTCAATTTTTTCTCTAGCTACTGATAAAGCAGCCGAGAACACACCCTCTAAGCAACAGTCCACCCTATCACTAGAAGGAAGGAAAAAGAAAATATTTGAATTAATGGACACAGAGGGCTGCAGTGAAGAGGAGCTAGTAGCAGTAAAAGAGTTGATAGAACACAACCCTTACGTCTTTGGATTAGATGGCGAGCCACTCCCAATTAGCAATGTTATCACATGCTCAATAACAACGACATCGGAAAAGCCATTCGCCCAAAGCACTACAGATATCCACCAAAAATTAAGGAGCAGATGCAGAAGGAAATTGATAAACTTTTGAAAGGCGACATCATCGTAAAATCTACGACTCCGTGGCTGAGCCCATTATGGATAGTGCCCAAGAAAACGGTGGATCAGAGTGGAAACAAAAAGTGGCGACTCGTCACGGATTTTAGACAGCTAAATGAAATGACAGAGGGCTACTGCCACCCTATTCCATTGACAGTGGATATTCTGGAACGTCTAGCTTCAGCAAATTACATTAGCTGCATAGATCTACGAAGTGGGTTTCACCAAATAGCCATGGATGAGGATTCAGCATACAAGACAGGATTTGCTGGACCCGATGGCGTATCAATATAAGCGTATGGGCATGGGATTAAAATGTGCTCCTGGCATTTTTTCAAGAGCCATGAGTCTCGCCCTCGCAGGATTACAGGGCACAGAGCTGGAAATCTACTAGATGATGTAATGGTACACGGCGAAACATTAGAAGAGCATAACGGCCGTTTCAAACGAATGATTGACAGATTCGCAAAGGCCAACATGTCCATAGAGCCATCAAAGTGCCAAATGTTGAAGAAGGAAGCTAAGGTCCTGGGCCATATAGTCGGCAATGGTGAGATTAAACCAGACCCAACAAAAATAGAAGCAATGCGCGATTATCCAGCGCCAACCAACGCCAAGAAGGTAAAACAATTTTTAGGTCTCACAGGGTACTATAGGCGATTTATCAAGGGATATGCAACAATAGCCCGACCTCTTCAAAAGCTACTACGAAAGACAGAAAAATTCGTATGGGGCGAAGAGCAAGAAAAAGCCTTCAAAGATTTAGTTCATCGCTTATGTGACTACCCCGTACTGAAAACACCAGATTTCAGCAAGCCGTTCATCCTCACTACAGATGCCAGTGATTACGCCATTGGAGCAATACTAGGCCAAGGCGAAGTAGGCAAAGATCACGCCTGTGCCTACGCATCACGTTGTTTGAAAAGCGCCGAGCTCAGATATCCCACATACGACAAAGAATTATTAGCCGTAGTTTATGGCAAAGAACAGTTTTACTATTACTTATGGGGTAGGAAATTCACAGTAGTGACCGATCATCAAGCCCTAGTCCACTTCAGCAAGACGCGGAAGCCAGACTTACGCTTTAATAGACTAAAAGCGGAGCTAAGGGGTTACGAATTCGACATCGTCTATAGACGAGGGCTAGTGAATAGCAACGTTGATGCCCTCAGCCGCAACCCCGTCATTAGACAAGGGGATGATATCACTGAATTACCCAGGGCACAACTATATGAGCTTGCCGACAAACAAGAAGAAGAAACAAACGTCCTTGCAGAAGAAAAAGATCATCCGCCGGGTCGATTTTTAAAGTTCGGGCCCGACGAGAGAAAAAGAAAAAAGCGTTAAAAATAGAAGGAAGAAATCAGAGACGAAAAGGTGAAATCAGACGACGGGTCGTGTAGCGGAGGCGATATGCTTCGTCAGCCACATATAAAAATGCGTCGAACAAAGTCACCGTCCTCTTGCTCGGTATGCAGTACATCGGATAGTGACGTCAGCATGAAGGTCGTTCAGGGCCGCGCAAGGCTAAGCTAAGAGCGAAAGAAAAAATAGCCAACATTATACAGAGCGCACGAAGGCCAAAGGCGCACGCCGAAACAGCTGCATCGCCGGTGGATCAGGCGCAGTCTACACACACTGCGAGTGCAAAAAGTAGCATCTCCAAGCATAACAAACGAACAAATTGCAGATAAGCAGAATGCTCATGAGGTAAGCGACTGCAAAGCTACAATTTCAAGTGATAAATCCGCTCATGTGAGTGACGTCATGAGGCCATCGCCCTCATACGCGTCACAGCCTCGAGCGCGGCTACCTGATACTGCGCGTGCAAATGACACCTCCATAGTAAGCCACGCCGACTCTATACAATTCATACGTCGGTCTCTACCAGAGATTGCAAGAATTTATCATCAAGTTACGAGTGGATATTAAAGAAGGAGATATAGATGGGAAGAAGGGCCTGCAAATTAACATCTGGGAATTAAATGATATACCTACACAAGGTATCAGCCAAGGAGAACAGCAAAGTAACCAGCCCAACTCTCGTCAAAATTATGAATTTTTACCAACTCAGCATGTAATAAACCAAGATTTTCAAAATCATCAGCAATTATTTAGTAATGTCGAAGAATTTTTTGACAAAGGTCCCGAATCACCACAATTTCTGCAACAGAATCACGACGACAGCGTATGTAGGGATGTTTTAACCAGGGGTTTGGCAAATTAGTATATTCCGCTCACGAGGAATGCGCGATGCCAAGCAACTATTATAAGGACTGATGATCCCCCAAAAACCCCGCGGAAATTGTTTATTTTATTCATTGATAAAAATATGTAACCTAGATATTTCAGCATTAGAATTGCGCAGGAAACTTCTCGATTCACCATTCATCGAGACCTGCGGAAATGACGTCGAAGCGGTACGATTCTGTCCTCGCCAACAGAATTCGGAATGTCGACTGTGCCTACATTTTTGCAAGTGTCTACAACAAGAATATATGCATTCATTTCAGGAATGATAACGGTGAATATACTTATTGCAGGATTGTCGTGGCATCAAACGAGCCATTCATACACTTACATTTAGCCGATGCTCATTATACCATACATACCGATAGCCATGGCCACTATCGAAGGCGTAGAGTCGCGTAAAATAACGACACGTGAGCAATACGACACCGGCAATGACATGCTATATGAGCCGCCGGACGACGTGCGATCCGAACAACATCAAAACGAAAATTCACCTTTAGATCAGCTACATCTGCAAAATTATGACAGGGCCAGAAAGTCGGTCGATCAATCAGAAAATTCACTCCAGCTAGATGGAAAATGCAATGAAGTCACAGATAAATTATCAATGATAGAGCGCTCAAATGACCATGATAAAGAGACTACAAAGGCTTTGAGCCGCCAGACGAGCAGATTCAAATAACGAAGGATAGTGCTTTACGCGCTACATCGTGGCCAAAGCGAGACCTCCCCGCGACAAACCACCTTGGCTCAGCGGAAAAGATACGATCTTCGGAGGAGTGCTAACTTCGCGAGATCACCCATTCAAATACAATGATCATTTTATTTTTGTGATGACAACATCATGTTTTATGAATACAGAAATTATTCAAGCACTATTAGAAAAATTATATTTCATACGAAAATTTTCAAAACAGGAAATTTGAAATAGGAGACTCTTGGTCTTGCAAAACAGTGTTAATACGAATTTCTGCTTATTTATAAAAAAGAAGTGAATGATAAATGTATGAGGAAAGATCTATTAAAATTAATAGCGAAGCTAAAATCATATATGTTTAAGAACAAATATACCATGCAGGTATTATACGAGATTTAGAAGTGTTAAATATTAACGATTGGCAGTATTTTATAGAAAAATTTAATTTGATTTTAAATAGTTCAAAAATTAAGGCTATGTTTTACACAAATAATCTACCTGTACCTCGGGTAGAAGATAGATATCGCGTAATTAAAGAATATCACGAGTCCTCATCAGGTGGACATCGTGGTATAAATGGAACACTTAAGAAACAGTTTTGTTAAAAGGTGTAATATATGTCAAACAGAAAAGGTCATCAGAGTAAAAACAAAATTACCTATGGCAATCACTGACACGCCATCAAAACCGTTCGAAAAATCTCTATTGATTTTTACGGGCCTCTTAAACATTCATCAAAAAAGAATCATTATGTACTAACCATGCAAGATTGGCTCAGTAAATTTATTATTCTAACACCAGTAAAACGAGCTACATCACGGGAAGTGGCGAAAGCCTTAGTCGAGAAAGTAATTTGTTACTTCGGACCCCCGAAGGCAATAGTGACAGATCAAGGCACGCACTTTCAGAACAAGCTGCTGGCGGATTTAGCTGAGGTATTTAAGATAAAAAAATACAGCAGTTGCGGGTACAGGCCTCAGTCTAATGGCGCAATTGAGCGTATGCATATCACCCTAACGGAATATTTAAACAAATTTACAAGCGAAACAGTCGAATGGGATGACTGTCTACCGCTAGCACAGCATGCATATAATGCCACCGAGCACGAAGCTACTGGTTTCTCGCCTATCGAAATATTAACTGGGTTCAAATCAAGAACGCCAACAAGCTTCCCACCCCTTAAAGATTTTTACTCATATGATGATTATATTACAGATACAATTACAGAGTTAACACATGTACAAACGCTCGCAGCTATGAATATAGTACAAGCTAAATATAGGTCGAAATTTTATTATGATAGGAAATTGAATGTAAAACATTTCCGTCTAGGTGAATTAGTATTTTCATTAAAAGAACCACAAATAGGCAAATTTGGAATAAGATATAAAGGTCCCTTTGAAATTAAGGAAGTGGATCATAATCTAAAGAATGTAATTCTATTATGCAATGGCACAGAAAAGAGAGTACATATAGATAAAATCGAGCGGGCAGATTCGATCAACCCACCAGATTTGAGTGGAAATAATACAGCGGCGCAATTGGAGGAAATTGTTGGAAGTTAAATATTTTCCACCCCATCGGCAAAAATAATTCGCCATACGCGTAGCCTAGAGAAAGTAGGACTTTCGGCCACCTCGTATTAATTAGCCACAACTTATCAGAGATACATCAATATGTAGAGGCGTTATAATAATTATGCGGTAAAAATTATGCAGAGTCCCGAAATATCTTTCGCGGATAATAAAATATTTTAAAATTACGGATGATGGTAACCACGGACGAGGAAGAATGTTGTGGGTTACGTGTTACACTCAAGTCAAATGGAATTTTCTTATACGAATGCTATTGAGGCTCGCCCCGACATTAGCATCAAGAGCGAAGCGAAACCCGAAGCTTAATTCGCAGTCAGAGTCGTATTTTAAAAGGATAGTATGACTTGCCACGCTCATGATACAAAAGTGGAAAAGAGAATTTGCAGCACATACAATTAATTTTATATTGAAATTTGTATTAAAATTTGGATTATTTTTATTTTTTGAAATTACTTGGATAATTTCTTTTTTTTTTAAATTTTTTTCCATTTTCAGCCGCAGCGCTGGCTGAAGTTGTGCGAAATATGGAAGAGAATTACTATCATTGAGTTATTTGTATTTGTATCGAATTGCTATTGGAAATGAGCTACTTGATGAGGATAACGTGTGCGCGGTGCACCTCTCGAGCCTTAGCATATAGTAACTTACTTGGATTTTTTTTTATGATTAGAAAGACCAATTACGGGTAAGCATTAAATAATTGTATTCCAAAAACTCTGTTGCGGCTTCGTTATTCTATTATTGTCGTGTACTTTATAACGTACGATCGAAAGAGACGTCTCGTGCGCGATGGGTCTGCTGTGCAGGTACTAACAGATACAGAGACACGCGCGATCATTACCGATTTTTCTGACGAAGAAGACTTCAGATTTGATGGAAAATCCAAAATCGAGGAGACATTGCTTATAATTCAATTTTGATGCAATTGTAGTCTTTATAGAATAATATAGGAAGTGTCGCATTGAATGAGAAATTTGAAACCCATGACGCTTTGAGTTAAAGTTATACCGATCGCCGTCATTATTCCACGTCCAACCATTGAGCGCTTTAAATACGAGCACTACAGAGTCTGAAGCCCCATCTATAGACCTATAGGCCAAGTTAATGAGCAAGAATAATGACAAAATCAATTAGGCATTCGACCAAGTTCTTTCTCGGTCTCTGGTTGGCTTGGCAGCTATTAATTTCCCACCAGCACCGACGGCAAAAAGCAGCAAAGTAAGCCGATCCTTTAGAGAAGCGAGCGCGCAAACAAGTGGCGCGTTGGAATCCCTCTGAAGGGTTCATCTAACCTACCGCGTATATGTATGGCTTGTGTACGTATGCTCACCATTCATCCGCATACAATTTACACGTTATACATAGTTAAAAGTAGTCGAGTATGCGTGTATATGTGTACGCTAGAGCAACGTCGTTGGCTAATTCACATTTTCTTGGTTGCAACCGGAGCTCGAGAGGACGCATATTGCGACGTGCGAGGGTTTGGGCCTTAGCCTATGCTCGCCTGCAGTCGTATAATTTATTACTGAGGCTCCGGTTAGCCTACCTGGTCGTCTTACCTCAAAAGGGGGTCGAGCCTTCCACCAAGTGTGCCTCGAGCGTCGGCGATTCGTTGCTGAAAATTCGGAAAAGGTCCGCGAAATAAGCCCAATAGGGGGTTAGTTTAAATCAAAATTACTTAATTTATTATTCCAAGTCAAAGTTAATTATTATTCTAAGATTTACCAATCAATACTCAATTACGATTCGATTGTATTTTATTTACAAGGAAAAGTCTCAATAATTGCGTTAGTGACGTCAAATTACCATAAGGGTACTCGCGCAGTAAAGTCCAAGGGGATACTGTCGAGTCACAATACGACCTCGGCTCGAATCCCGATATCGTGCCGCGCACTTGCACTCGCGCGTCTCCGTTCCACTGTAGACGAAGCCTAATGCCACGTGCGTTCGCTCGCGACAGTCCAAGGGGAAGTACAGAGTCACAACACGTGCTCTGTTCGAATCCCGTTTTCGTGACGCTCTCTTAGCTACTACGCGGAAGTGACTTCGCACCGCTCGGCCTATGACGGCTCCGCGACTTCGTGCGAACGGGCACGGCGATGTACAAAGATGGCCGCTTTCCGATGTCGGTACGCGCGCGACGTAATAGCGACTTGCTCGCCTCGTACGACTTTTACTACGCGACGATGAAACACAATAATAATCGACTTTACTTTACACCGCGATATCTTCTCGTACGCATACAACGACATTCAATTTACTACTCTACTTCGCGCGATTCTCCGTACGCATACGACAACATACAAGAATGCTACGTTCGTTCGCGATTTTTATACACACGCAACAACATACCATACCACACACTCGCATACACGACCGACCAAGTTACTACAATGAAATTCGCTATTCGCTTACGATGTCGTTGGCGTTGCTCCACGACGCCATGCCTGCCGGGTGTCTGCTGCTTCAAGTTGCGGTAATGTCCAAGTTCTCGTAGAAGAAAATTTGGATCGGCGCCGCGTCTCAATGCTCGACCTGGCCTTCGCTCGTCGCACGTGCTTGTACGGCGGCTGCCGGTGGTGTCACCTTGGCACTCGCGACGATGTGGCTCGTCTTATACGCGGGCACACACACAGCACAACGTGGCACTTCCGCTGCCTTCGTTGTTCTTCTCCTACTACTGCTGCTGCTGCTGCCACTGCTACTGCTACGGCTGGTCGCCGAGCCGTGCGTTCGGTCGGCAATGCACGTGCCTACGCTGCCGCGGTGTGCGGAGGTTAGAAGAGCTTGGCTCTTCCTTCACCCTGCACGGTCGGTCGGTCGCAACTTTCTCTCGCTCATACACGCGGCATTCACTCCGCATCGGGCAAGTTCGTTTGCCAGTGACATCGTCACAATATATAAACGAATACATACTTCGTGAAACATAAATGAGTATCACAATTCACGCGTAACAGCCCACGATCTTGACGATTTGAAGAAAAAAAAAGAAGAAAAAAAAGATAGAAAAAGAAAAAAATAATAAGGAACTGGGATGACAGGCAAATAAATGATTAAACATTGATTATTATTATTGAATGTTGAATATAATTATTTATTGAAAAAAAACCAGAAGATTAAAGTTACATATCGGCCTTACACATTACATGTGTAACGGGCCGTATACATAGTTGCCCGGAGTATCGGTGGGCCTGCCGCATGAACCGCAGATCGGCGCCTTCTCGCCGACCTCAACGTCCCACCACTCGACGTGGCAGCGCTCGTACTTGTCGTACGATTTCTGTAACAAATATAAACGAAAAAAGAATTAAATTACAAGTAGATTTTTAATACAATTATTGCAGTTGGTAAGGGATTATTATGAGGATAGATTAAGGTTGGAAGGTTAGGAAAAGTATTAATATACATTGGGGTACTCACGATCATGCTTGTGCCGACTAGAAATACGACGACGCTCTTCCTTGTTTGGATGGTAAACAGGTTACCACCACCCACTGGAATCGTCACTATAACGCGACGTTTGGATGAAATTTTCTTCAATTAAATAAGGTTTATGAAATTAAGGAGATAGAAGTGATCGCAGCGAAAGCCACAGTGAAACTAAGCAGTAGCTCGTAGCATAAGTCGTATGCACCGGAGGTGCCCGCGAAATTTGAGATGCATACTTGAAACAAAGACTCGCTTAAAGTACATATATAATGCCAAAAGCAAGCCACCTGTCTCCTTCAAATGATTTCAAATAATTGTCCACTAAGCACCGTATTTCACGGCATTGGCCGCACTTGAGTTATTTTTAAAATTTTTCCCCAACTTCAGCCGCGATACTCGCTGAAGTTGCGCGAAATAATATAGATAAAAAGATTAGTATCGAACGATTATATATACTATATTATTGTAAATTATTTTGGCTATATTCAAATTTTAATTAATTATACGAATTACAGCTGCTTAAGCATTATCTGCGGAGGAAGTTATGTATCCATACAAAATATAAATAAAAACCCGGGCTTACTTATAGAACGGGTAGGAACAACACTTATGTCTCATTCAAATTGGAAGACTATACAGCGTATCGACATGACAGATCTTTTAAATGGAGCTAAGGATCTACTCAATATATACGTACAATTGACACATCTATGCAACTATACATGCGCGAGCGCCGATATATTAAAACAGGCGCAGCTTCCGTGGGACGCTGCACTAAGAATAACTCATGACTTACTCTTTACAATCGACCCACAACAAGGTCACATACTGAAAAGAGATCACTAGTACCAGTTTTGGGTAGAGTAGCCAACTTATTATTTGGCACTCTCGATGATCTCGCAGAGGAGCGTATTCAATCGTGGATCGAGACCTCGGCCAATGACACACGAACTCTAGCGGCATTGTTTGCAAACCAAACCGAGGTAATTGACACCAAGCTTCATGCAATAACAAGCGAGGTGGATAAAATGCATTATCAAATTGAAGCGCTCATAAACTATCATAATAACAAATAGTGCTTCACGATATTCGATGTATCGAAAAACGATACAATAATCGATACAATATATCCTTTGACGATATCAAGTTCGATACGATAGGCAAAAAAAATTTTTGACGATATTATCGTATCGTCAATAATTAGATGTCGATAATCGAAAATATCGATATCGATGATGGTGAGGTGAGTTACTCCCGCGAGTGCGTTGTTATGCGTGCGAAAATCGTTAATGGCGCAATTTTTCTCGCGTCAATGATCACGCTCGCAAAGTAACCGAGTGGTATGGCAAGATGATGTCAAAAAAGTGTATACTGTGCAGGCATGGGTATTTTTCACGTACCGAAGCACTGTGTTATTATAAAATTCGCGGAACAGCGCCGCAGCTACACACATAAAACAAAGAACGTATACATGACGCATGACCGTGCTATGTGACCCGTGTTAGCGCCGGTGGCGGTTTCATCATCCACCTACCTCGTTTGACTCAAAATCAAAACGCAGGCGATCAACACGTTTGGTCGTGTATGTTGTAATCGTCGATAGATTTTTCGCGGCTGCAGTCGTAGCCAGTTAATCGTCTACTTAACCTTTGCTTTCTTTTTGAGCTCGAGTTTTTTGTATAGCGGTGTGTATGTACTAATACGTAGATTTTTCTAATTAGGTCATTTTCGTGAAAACTTCTATAGTTCTTAATTTACTATGAGTAAGTGTCAAGCTTGTGATAATGGGCATGAGCCCTCTCAACATAAGTGTGTAATGTGTAATAAATTCGTGCACATTATTGATGGATGCTCAATATCAATTAATCAAGAAGAAGGATCGAGTGAAAAGAGATTGTGCATCGAATGCGATGAAAGTAAGTTGTTTTTTAATTTTTAACTATTAGACATATAAGTTGTAAACCTAAAAGATCTGTAATTGTTAGCTTAGCAGACGTGGATGATTTTTCATTTTACCCACACGCCTATTTTTCATAAAGTCGAGTGTTTTTCTATAATAGTATTTAGCGTGTCGTGGTAAACATTAATCTCAGTATAGGTTTTTACGGTGCAGGCAGGGTCTTCTTCCGTACCGCAGAAATATTTTGTCGTTTTCAAATTCGCGCGCAGTGGACAATGCTGTGTGTGTGTAGTATGGGAACTAGAGAGTGAAATTATATATACATATATGTACATAGGAGATTCGAAAAAGCATTGGCCATTTTTATGTGCATATGGATATAAAACGTATGCAATACTATTCTCGCATCAGCTATTTTCCGATTCTGTTTCCTGCTGTAACCTGCAGTGCTGCGCTAAAAGTGCGCGTTACTTGAGCTCTGGACCGGCATCTCGCGCGGCAATATAAAGCCTATCGTATATAATTACGAATCTTTTATGCTTACGCATTTATTTTTTATAAAATTAATAAAAAGAATACTGCAGTGACTTTAAGTAAAATCCCTGTTATTTCTAGGTAAAGAGAAATGTTTGATGCGGATTCAACTCAAATGAAAAAAATGATGACAAGCAAATTGAAAAGAAAATGGAAAACGAGACATTAGTGCAACAAAAATTTGAAACACAGTTGCAAGTTGAGCAAAAGTTGAAAGAAAGTGCTAATGATAATCCAACAAAGGCGTCAATGAAAGATTATTTTAACTACAAGAAAATTAATGGTACTAAATGTGGTTTATGTCTGCTGTGTGGAAAAAATTCATATGGAAATTTTAAAACAATCATAAAAATGAAAGGCGGCAATACCAGCGGATTGAAATCGCATTTAACACGGCACCACAAGAAGGAAGCTGATTCGATTTTTAAAACAAATTCATCCGAAAGCTCACAAAAACGAATCGATTCTTTTATTAAAGTAAGATATGCTCACCAGAATGTTGTTACTAAAAATGTTTTTGTTGCATAGCTAATACAAAATTTAATTTCCTTTAGGTACCAATTGTAGATCCCAACAGGATGTTGGTTACTTGGATGGCCGTCGAAAATTTGCCAAAAAATTTTTTTGACGACCCAGAGACCCAAAATTTCTTTGCATTCGTAATAAAAAGATGTCGTTTCCTCACCGAAATCAAGCCAGTGATATGATCACAGAAGAATTTGAGAAAATGCAAGAAAATTTAAAAGAAATTTTGAAAACGAATAATTCAAAATTCGCTTTTACCGTAGATGCATGGTCTTCGAAAGCCAGTAAGTCATATTACGGTATAACAGTACATTTCTTAGATAATCAGTGGATTTTACGATCACTTGCATGGGATTTTGTCGCTTCGAAAGGATGTCACACAGGCGCTGATATAGCTAAAATTTTTCTAAGTGTTGTCAAATTTTATAAAATAGAAAAAAAAATAATGGGAATTACTGCAGATAATGCCTCAGCAAACACAACGCTTATTACAGAACTACGCAAACTATTGACTGATCTAGACAGTGATTTTGATAATACTGATCAGCATTTCCGATGTCTTTCTCATGTTCTAAATTTAGGTGTGCGAGATACGCTTAAATTAATGGAAATTCAGTGTAATGAAGATTATGGTGGAAAAAATGAAATTGAAAACCCAGAAAACTCCAACTCAGAAAGTGATGAAGAAAAAGAAGATGATGAAGATAAAGAATTAAAAATAGATGGGAGTTCAACGAGTAGTATAATAAATAAAATAAGAAACTTGCACAAAAAGATAAAAAATCTGAAGTTATAAACAATAAACTTATTAATTGTTAAGGCATTTTAGAAATGGACTATATAAAGCCGATAGTTGATTGTCGTACTTGTTGGAACAGCACGTATAATATGCTAAAAGGAGCTTTACAGCTGAAAGATGCTCTAGCAATGTTGTGCGAAAATTCTAATCTAAGAAGATACTTAATTTCTCAAAATGAGTGGGCTCGCATTCAATTAATAGTAGAATACTTGGGAAATTTTGAAGAAGTACATCGGCACATTAGTGGAGAAACTCGCATAACATTGCCAGATGCCGTAATAGCATTTAATTGCTTATTAGATTATATAGAAAATAAATCTATTATTCTAAATGAAGAAGAAGAGTTTAATCAAGAAAATGAAAATCTTATTCGTGCTTTCCAAGCGGGAAAACTCAAGCTTTTGAAGCATTATACTAAATGTAATTGGGTTTACTGTGTATCTTTGATGCTCGATCCCAGAATTAAATCAAGTGGCTTGGACAAAACTCCTTGGGCGCGCGAAATGAAAGGCCAAACTTTAAAAAAAAATGTATACAAAATACGAAGAAAAATTTGGTACTGCAATTAACGAGCCCTGTGTGAAAAAAAGAAAAATTCATGACGGAAGTCTCAATTTCAATATTTTATTTGAAGACCCAAGCAATTCAACTCATGAAGTTAATAATTATTTACAAGCTCCCAAAGCGACTTCAGATACGGACATAATCGATTGGTGGAAAAACAACCAAAAAAATTACCCAATCTTAGCTTTAATAGCGAAAGATATTTTAAGCGTTCAAGCAACTTCTGTTCCTGTTGAGAGACTTTTTTCAGAGGCAAGCCTTGTTGTGAATAACAAAAGAAGTTCTCTGAAAGATGAAAGTATACGCGAACTGATCTGTATTAATCGATGGATGAAAAGCTCTCTGAAGCGAGAGATCTGCGAAGTTTAATAAAAGTTTAATTTTTTAGTTTGATAGTAGAACTTTACCTCTGTAACAGATTTAACTTTTTATTCATGTAATTTTTATGATTAATAAAATTTTATTAATAAAATTTATTTTTATTGAAACATTTATAAAATATCGAAATTCCTCGATAAATATCGATTATCGTATTAATATCGACGATATCGATACGATATTTTTATAATGATATTTTGACGATATCGATACCAATACGATATCGGTCATTTTTATTCGATACAATAATCGATATTAAGGAAATATCGTTATCGTCTCGTATCGTGAAGCACTAGTACTTACAACATGGAGAGAATGTTTTTCTGAGGGTGCCTGAGCTATTTTGCCGCGAATCTCGGGAATCGGAAAAGTCTTAATACTTCTTCATACACTGGATTATCACGCAACAGAAACTAATGAATGCGAAGCTTTAACGATAATTTCCCTGTTTCAAGAATAATTTGACGAAAAATGATGAACGCTAGTGTTTACAGTATTCTTTATTTATCCCTCTTTTAGTAGACAACAGAACTAGTAATGAGAATAAACTAGATCATCACACGACAGAAATGGATGAATGCATAGATTTATCGATAATTACCCTGTTTGTAAACATTTTTTCTGCATTTTCATGTCGTTAGTACTTTTGACGGGAAAATAATGTTTTTTTGATGGTCATTTGGCCATTTCGCAACCTTTCTCGGGAAATCTGGAAGACTGAAGTTAATCTCATTTCAGTAGCTAACAAACCCTTTAATATTCATAAATCAGATTATTACGCCACAGTTTGTAGAAAAATCGATGAAAGCAAGTCTTCACAGTTTTTAAAAAAATTTTTCTGCATTTTCATGTCGTAAGTACTTATAACATGGAGAGAATGTTTTTCTGAGTGTGCCTGAGCTATTTTGCTGCGATTCTCGGGAATCGGAAAAGTCTTGATACTTCTTCATACACTGGATTATCACGCAACAGAAACTAATGAATGCGAAGCTTTAACGATAATTTCCCTGTTTCGAAAATAATTTGACGAATAATGATGAACGCTAGTGTTTACAGTATTCTTTATTTATCCCTCTTTTAGTAGATAACAGACCCAGTAATAGGAATAAACTAGATCATCACACGATAGAAATGGATGAATGCATAGCTTCATCGATAATTACCCTGTTTGCAAACATTTTTTCTGCATTTTCATGTCGTAAGTACTTTTGACGTGAAAATAATGTTTTTTTGATGGTCATTTGGCCATTTCGCAACCTTTCTCGGGAAATCTGGAAGACTGAAGTTAATCTCATTTCAGTAGCTAACAAACCCTTTAATATTCATAAATCAGATTATTACGCCACAGTTTGTAGAAATAATGATGAAAGCAAGTCTTCACAGTTTTCAAAAATTTTTTTCTGCATTTTCATGTCGTAAGTACTTACGACATGGAGAGAATGTTTTTTTGAATGTGCCATAGCTATTTTGCTGTGATCCTCGGAAATCAAGAAGACCTATTTATCCCTCTTTTAGTAGATAACAGACCCAGTAATAGGAATAAACTAGATCATCACACGATAGAAATGGATGAATGCATAGCTTCATCGATAATTACCCTGTTTGCAAACCTTTTTTTTTGCATTTTCACGGCCTAAGTACTTTGGACGTAAAAATAATGTTTTTTTGATGGTCATTTGGCCATTTCGCAACCTTTCTCGGGAAATCTGGAAGACTGAAGTTAATCTCATTTGAGTAGCTAACAGACCCTTTAATATTCATAAAACAGATTATTACGCCACAGTTTGTAGAAATAATGATGAAAGCAAGTCTTCACAGTTTTTAAAAACTTTTTCTGCATCTTCACTTTCTCAGTATCTGTACGTTTCTCAGAAAATCGAGAAGACTTTTTTTATTTCTATTTTAGTAGAAAACAGACCCTGTAATAGGAATAAACTAGATTATCACACGATAGAAATGGATGAATGCATAGCTTCATCGATAATTACCCTGTTTGCAAACATTTTTTCTGCATTTTCATGCGTAAGTACTTTTGACATGGAGAGAGTGTTTTTTTTGATTGTGCCATAGCTATTTGGCCTGCGATCCTCGGAAAATCGAGAATACTTTTTTTATCCTTATTTCAGTAGATAACAGACCCTGTAATAGGCATGAACTACCCTGTTGGACCCCTGGTGGATATAAACAGCAAATGATTCAGCGAGCAAGAGCTCAAAATATTGGAGAGCAAGACTGAAATGGTTATGCTGAAGTGTGGCAAGCGCGCGAAAGGCGCATAGTTGAAGATATGAAAACGGGGCTGCAGGCCACCCAATAATTAACTGCTAGGTAAGAGCATTAAGTACAACGACCCAGTTAAATATCTGGACGGGACGATAAGGGTTTAATGTAAGATGGAGAAGCACGCACAAAGCATAGGCACAAAGGCAAGACGGCTGTTCGACAGGCTTACGGTGATCTGCAAAGCAAGATTGACCCTGTACCAAGGAATGTACCTGCCGAGCGTCCTGTACGCAGCAGAGGCATGGTAATTTCTTCTAAGATTCTAAGATCTAAAAATTCATTCTAAGAAAAGAGACCGTATAGAAAATTGCAAGTACACAGAGATTACCTCTGCTGCGCATGAGTAAGGGATACGCATCAGTTTCAACGGACGCATTGCAAGTCGTGTGCGGAGCCATGCCGTTAGACCTAGAAGCACACAGAAGATATTACAGGAACCAAATAAAAAGTAGCATAGCATTCACGTTCGGGGAAATGTAATACAGTAAGGGCAATGACAGGAGACAAGCGGCTGCCAGGTTGGATAGCGAACTACTCAATATGTGGCAAGTCCAATGGAACACGAGTACCAAGGGAGAAACCACATACGAATACTTCCCAGACGTGAAGATGAGAATGCAGAAGCAGTGGCTGGAGGCTGACTACTTTTCAACGCAGTTCCTGACCGGCCACGGTGACTTTGGATTCAGGCTCTTTTGCCTTTTGGATTCGGACTAAAGGAAGAGGACCGCTGCAATTGTGGATTAAGTGAAACAGCTGAGCACGGGCTGAGGGACTGCGAATTGTACGAGCAGGAAAGAAATGAAGCACTTCGTGAACTTAGTTTGGAGGGTGTAATTACTGGAGTTGGAAATGCGCAAGAATTGACGAAGACCGAAAAGACCTTTGACGTCTTCAAGAAGCTCTGCAAAAGAATCCTCACGAAAAAAGAAGAATCAAGAAGATAAAATGTCCAAAGAAGCAGTATCTAAAATGAAATCTAGTCATCCTAACCTCCAGTTATAACAAAAACCAGATAATTTAATCATAGTCATAAACCAAAGAACAAATAAGTATAAGTTAAAGTAATCTAGCAAGAAGAGACAAGACTGGAATGAGAGGGAAGACTGATTAAGAGAAACAGGACTGATGGAGAGAGACAAGACTGAAGAAGAGGAAGAAGACTGAAGGCGACCTCGGCTTGAGCCTGGCTCAAGTCGGCAGCCCACCTCCTCGAGGTCCCCGCCGGGCAACGGACCTCCCCCACGCCTCACTCTTTTGCGTGGGTGAAGGAGGGGCTGCTGAGTGGCTGTTCCACAAGGAGGGTCTACCTGCTCAATGAACGCGAAAGCGCGAAAGCAGGGTTTTTCCGGGTCCGTGAGCTTGGTGGTGTTTTCGCTGGTAGTGGATTGTACGACCAGGATATGAGAGAAATCTCGAGGTGCCATAGAGAATAACTGTCCCTTTCTATTAAAGGTGCACAGAGGGGAGTAAGCATAGTTGGAGGTGGAAAGAAGGAGGACGTGGCTGCAGTACCATTGTCACCGACGTACGCGCTTGTCGTCAAGGGAGGGCAAGTGAAGGAGGGAAGCAAAGGGAAGGAGAAGTTAATCGAGATAGGGAAGGGGATGAATGTTAGAGTGAAGGTAATAAGGCAGACGAATGAAGGGGGTTATAATGGAGATGGCTTCGGAGGAGGAAAGAAATAAGGTTTTGGCAGATGAGGGTGGAAGGATAAGGGACTCCACTTCAAACAGCAAAGGGAGTTCCCGCCGTTGGTGTCGATAGTGGTGGTCCCAAAGGATATGGATAACCAGGAGTTAGTGGAATAGGTGTGGCTTAAAAATCTAAGTACGAGGATGAAGCAGAATGAGGACTTTGGGATGAAGGTGAAGAGAAGGAATAGTGGAAGAGGAACGGACAGTTTGAAACTGTGATACTGGAGGTTACACCGAATGTGAGGGATGTACTGCTGGGTCTCGGGCGGGTATATGTGGGTTTTGGATCCTGTAGGGTCTACCTATATGAGCGCGTCCAGAGATGCCTAGGGTGCTATGGATACGCGCACATAAAGGCGGACTGTAAGAGGCCGGGTAGGTGTATTAGGCGTGGGAAAGAGGGACATAAAGGAAAGGATTGTAAGGGAAGAGTGGGAAGGTAATTGTAAGGATAGGGGGATGAATTGCCAGCACTCGGCGCTGTCGGAGGCATGCCCCGAGCACAAATAGCGGCTTGGGAGAGGGTGATGAAGTGAATGAGGGGTGTATGAGGGCTCGGGTCGTGCAGTTGAATTGCCAAAGAGCGAAGCAGGTCATGCATGACCTGAGCAGCGTGAGTTTTGAAGACTGTGTGGATGTGATGTTGATTCAGGAACCTTCGGTGAATGGAAATAGGGTGTGCGGGTTGCCAGGGTCAGTGCAATTGTACGAGATTGAAGGAGGGTTAGCGGCGGTGGCGGTTGTTGATGAGAGTATCGAGGTGATGATGGTGAGTAGGAGAGAATGGGGTTTGTGTGTATGGGTAAAAGGGGAATTTGGCTCGATGTATGTGGCCTCCGTGTATGTGCAGTTGAGAGTGCCGGTGGAGGCAGTATTGCAATACATGGAGGAGTGTTTGAACGAGTGTTTGAGGACTCATGGAGGCCGCGTACTCCACCACGATGCCATTTGCAGGATTGCCGCAAGTGGTCTTCGAAAGGCCGGTTTGCGCATGATTGAGAAGCCTCACTACTGGCTTGAAATCGGACTCCAGGAACCGGACATGGTCGTCTGCAAAGGCAGCGATGTGAGGATTATCGATGCGCAGGTTGTCAGCGGTGCGTCGTCTTTGGATGACTCGCACTTGCGAAAGTGCGCCAATTATGACACCGCGTGGCTTAGAACCCGCGTGGCAGGTGAGCTAGGAGTCGCTGCGTCTAACGTAGCGGTGACTAGTATCACTTTGTTTTGGAAGGGAATTTGGTCCCGTGCCTCCGCTGCCAGCTTGATTTCACTAGGTGTTGGTAATCTATTACCATCATTAACGACGCTTTGTGCTGCAGGGGTCGCATATGAACTGGTCGCGATGGAACAATATGACGACTAAAATCAGTCATCGGGTAGAGCGAGTGTACCTCCACCACGCAAAGGCTGAACCAAAAAGTTCGAGCTCCAGCGGGCCACGCCAGTCATGGAGAGGCTTAACTCACTGAACATATATGAATACGTGCCTTACTTTAAAGTACAGGATAGTCCTAGCATCGGATTCCTACCTATCCTGCTGTCCTACGGGTCTCGAGGACAGCAGGACTTCAACCCTATAAAATCGTTGTGCAAATAACAGATTCTGCCAAAGCGTTGCGTTAGCAAGCGAGTCGGAGTTAATCAAGCTGTGACTCATGAAAGAAACATGGTTTGCACCCATGTCATAAGCGTCCTTTAATTAAATTCAATTTAATCTCTCACTGGCTTATTCGATTCATTTATTTACTTACGATCTCATTTTATTCTATCTTCGTCCAAATCTCATAATGTATCTTTTGTTATCTTTTGTTTCCTTTTATTTTTTATATTATTATCTTACTCTTTTACGCTATAAGTACAACTCTCAGATCTGTACTTAACCGCACTAAACTCGACCTCCAGCAAAGAATCAGTCAAAGGCAGCCTGCTGGAGGAATGACACGAGAGCGTGGTTAAACCACGAGTAACTACCAGATAAGGACATTTGCACAGCACGGCTATGACGCACGCACACGCACACTCGCACTCGCATTCAAAAGGCACGCACGCACGGCAAAAATTTAAACAAAAATTGGAGAGAAAATCAGAACGTGAAATGGGAAGCAACGATGATAGGGGAAGAGCATACGAGCACCCAAGGAGATCGCGGAAGCGAACATTCAAACGCCCTCGGCCTCGTCAACTCAGGAGCGACAGAGGGACACCTGCTCCAGAGGTGACCACTCAAGGTCAACACGCCTCAAACAACAGGCTAGTGATCTTACAGATCAAAGCAGCACACGCCAGCGAGGTCACCCACGAAATTCGGCTCAACGCCGTCGAGACGGGCATTCAAGTCGCCGCGATACACGAGCCTTAATGACTGAAAAATCTTCTTCCAGGCATGGGGCTCCACGTTTCCTCGGTTTTCGAGAAACATTATCACAAAAACAAAACAGGCACAGCCATCTCTTGTTTCACAAAGGACATCACCATGCTAAAGCTGACTGAACTTTGTGAGCATAATGTCTCGTGTGTTGAGCTGACCGCCAGTTTCAGGACCTTCATCTTTGTGAGTTTCTATTGTAAATTCAGCAGGAAGACTGCTGAATTTATCACGCACCTCGACAAGATCATGAGGCTGCAAAACGGTACAGACACTACCATCTGTCGAAACGCGCCAACAGGGCAGGGCGAGATCGGCGACCGATCTCTAAACGTAAGAGGAGTCAGTCTAACAACAACCCAAAACAAACAAACATGATGAGTGATTCCAAACACGTGACTACCTCAGGTGGTAAGGGCACCAACGTGCCTGGATCCACGCGCGGTTCAGATCGGGTGAAAGCCCCGGTTGCCGTTGCCAGCCCCATAGATTCTTAGGGGGGCAAGAATCGCGGGTCGAGTTTTGACAAGGAAAGGGAGTTAGTTGTTAGCAGGCAAGTGTGCTTGAGAAATACCGGAAGGGAAGAGCGATCTCACTCATGAGCTCGATCAAAAAGGCGGAGGAGGAGGGCGATTCGGTTAAAGCAAATCTGCTGAAAATGGTGAAGAGGTTTCGGATGATGGCTTTGAGGAGCATGATTTGTTGGAGGCAAATGGAGGTAGGTGAGGATTCTGCTTAGAAATTAGCCATGAAGAGGTTGTATAGTGAGGACAAAGGAGTACAGAGACAAATTGAGGAGTACGAAAGGTTAAAGAGAATGAAGAAAAGTAAGATAGAGGAGAGGCGAAAGTTGGAAGAAGAGAAGCGGGAGGAGGAAGGGTGTTTTATGGTTAGGCTCAAGGAGATAACTGTCTCACTTACTGACTATGCTAGGGTCAGTAAGCAAACAGCAGGGCAGATAATGAGGAGGGTTTGTGACTATCAGGGATTGGTAATGGATTTGGTTAATAGGAACGAGGAGCTGGAGACAAGGCTAGACGAGAAAAAGGAGCTTATGAAGGAATTGTGGGCAAATGTGGAGGCAGACACAGAGGCCCAGGAAAGGAGGACGGATGGAAACAGTGGAACATAAGCTGATCAAAGAATGGAGGTAGACTTGGGGACAAGGTCAGATAGAAAGGAAGGAAGAAGGAGCTATGCGGTTGTTGCCAAGTGTAAAGGAGTAAAGGAGGCAGGGAAGGTGAAGGAAAGGCTGTGGGAAGTAGCTAGGAACATGAAATATAAATGTTAACAGTGTAAGAGAGGGAAAGGAAGGAAGGTTCGTGATGGAAATGGCTACGGAAGACGATAGGAATCGGATTGTGCAGGAGAAAGTAATAAGGGAAAAAGGTATACAAGTAGAGGAGATTAAAAAGTATCCCCCTCTCGTACAGGTTATCGGAGTAGGAAAAGACGTAGCAGATGGGGAAATAGTACAGGAGTTGTGGGAGAGGAATCTCAAGAAAAAGGTAGAGGAAGAGGAATTTAGGAAGGTAAAGGTAAAATTTAGAACTGGGAGGAGGAATGATTCGAAAGGAGTGGTAGTGTTAGAAGTCACATCTGGGATAAAGGAGGTATTGTTGGGACAGGGTAGGGTTTTTATCGGGTGGTCCTCGCACAGGACATGCATATTTGAGAGAATTATGCGATGCCTCAAGTGCTATGGATTCACCCATAAAAATGAAGGAGTGTAAGGCAAAGGAGAAGTGTGGAAATTGTCGGGAGGAAGGACATCTCAGGAAGGATTATGAAAAGGAGGTAGGATGCGCTGCGTGTAAGGCAAAAGGGAGAGAGGGTAGGCACAGCGTACGGTCAGCTCTGTGTCCTGAGGTAGTGTGGAGAGTAGAGAAGTGGCGATAGAGAACGGAGAAGTGAAAGAAGAATTGGGAGCAGACACCCCTCATTACTGTGTAATGAGAAGGTGTCTGAGAAGGGAATAAGGGTAACCCTCCTCTCCCCCTCTTGAAGAGAGGGACCGAGAGGAGAGGTTTCCGGAAGGAAGAGAAGGGGCTCATCAAATTAGAAAGACGGAAGAAGGGGAGTGAAGAAATAGGATGAAAGGATAAGAGGTTGATAGCATATTGAAGTAGTAGAGCGCAGCGGGAAATAGAAATAGGAAAGGTTTAAAGCGCAGGGGGGTGTCCTTGGGCAACTTCGGGCCCGGCGGTGGACGGAGCTCAGACTGTGGGCTGAAGGGACACGGTTGGTGCCCTTCTTGGTGGCCTGTTTTGCTGTGAGCCTATTGTGCGCCTGCCTTTGTGTCAGCTATGGCCGTGGAGGGTGCTATTGAGTGGACTGAGCGTGATGTGAGCAGAGCTGTGAAGGCGATGAAGAGAGGAAAGGCTCCGGGTCTGGAGAGTCGAGGTGGAGCACGTTGTTTCGATGACAAGGAATGGGCAGC
The DNA here is from genome assembly GCA_034770305.1 of Trichogramma dendrolimi. Lineage (NCBI taxonomy): Eukaryota > Metazoa > Arthropoda > Insecta > Hymenoptera > Trichogrammatidae > Trichogramma > Trichogramma dendrolimi. The sequence continues at coordinate 312,831 of JAPMIB010000099.1, forward strand.
TTGGACTGCTGACTAGATTGTACAATGCTTGCCTGACCCTAGGCGTGTTTCCGGCCATCTGGAAACAAGGATACGTGCGTATCCTGCTCAAGGGAAAGGACAAGGACCCGACGAAAATGAAGTCATAAAGACCCATTTGTCTCCTCTCTGTGCTGAGCAAAGTTCTAGAGCGACTGGTTTGTAAGGCACTTAAGCCGCTTATTTTGATATCAAGCTCATTGCGAGCTGTCGTGCACCCAGAGCGTGCGCGTTGGGACCCGAAAGATGGTGAACTATGCCTGGTCAGGATGAAGTCAGGGGAAACCCTGATGGAGGTCCGTAGCGATTCTGACGTGCAAATAGATCGTCGGAACTGAGTATAGGGGCTAAATACTAATCGAACCATCTAGTAGCTGGTTCCCTCCGAAGTTACCCTCAGGATAGCTAGCACTCGCTTGAGCGAGTCTCATCTGGTAAAGTGAATGATTAGAGGCCTTGGGGCCGAAACGACCTCAACCTATTCTTAAACTTCAAATGGGTGAGATCTCTGGCTTGCTTGAATTCATTTCAAGCCAGAGATTCATTTTGATCGATCAGAGTGCCGAGTGGGCCAATTTGGTAAGCAGAACTGGCGCTGTGGGATGAACCAAAATCGGAATAAGGATTAGCTCTGAGGGGCGAGGCGTGTCGGGCTTGATCGGGAAGCAGGTCTGGCTAAGGTGGCGGGCCTGGAAGAGTCGTGCGTAGTCGTCGCGCGAGGTAGCGTGCGCGTTCAGGCGCGTACGCCCTCGGGCGCTCGGTTGCGCCGCGTCGAGCTCGATCCGTTGCCCTGGCCTCCCGCGGATCTTTCTTGCGGCGAGGCTTTCGGGGTCGTTACGCCGCTTCGATCTTCCTCTACAGCCGCCATATAACGCTCAGCTCAGAACTGGTACAGACTGGGGGAATCCGACTGTCTAATTAAAACAAAGCATTGCGATGGCCCTCGCGGGTGATGACGCAATGTGATTTCTGCCCAGCGCTCTGAATGTCAACGTGAAGAAATTCAAGCAAGCGTGGGTAAACGGTGGGAGTAACTATAACTCTCTTAAGGGCTTTGCCCAAGTGCTAAACGAGCCAGGTCCGAGTTTTTCATAACCACCCGAGATTCGGTAACTTGTCGACTTTTGTCGGCAAGGCTGGTAACTGCTTATAGCCAGCTCTTGGGTTGCCAGCCCAAGAGTTCGCTTTGTTGCTCTAGGAATTAAGAAACTTCTGTGGATCAAGTGATCCACCGCTGGCAGACCCTCGAGGCCATCGGATCACCAGCCCAGCGGCAGCAAATGCGCGAGGTGGTGCTTATGCACCACAGGCAAAAGGAGCAGCAATAAATTTCACCTGTACTGTCTGCAGCAGAGTTTTTACCACGCAGCGTGGACTTGGTGTACATTTCCGACACCACCCGAATGAAGCCAATGAGCGATGAGATCGCGAGTAGCGGAAAACATTGGAAAGAAAATGAGATGCAAATATTTGCAAAGGAGGAGGCGCAGGCGGCGATTGATGGAGTTCGTTTTCTCAATTGGCACCTCTGCCAACGCCTTGATGTTACACTTGAGAGGGTCAAAGGCCTTCGAAAGAAAGACATTTATAAGCAAATAGTAGTGGATAGTGAACCCTGTATCGATGCGTGAACTCCTAGCCTGCAAGGTGACTTTGTCATCTGCACTTGGTCCCGATGGCATTGCGTCGCGTCCCATTTTTAACCCGAGCTATTGCACTCCCTACCTCTTCCCAGCCAAACTCCTCGCCCTCATGTACCCTCAAGTCCCTCTCCATTTCTTCTCTCCAGTTATCTTCTTCGTCTGGAGGGAAGAATTCCTCCAAAAGCACTATTGCACTCTCATCCCAGGTTCTTGTCCTTCTTCCTTCTACCCGGAGACTTGCCAGCTCACTGTGTCCCTTCTTTCCTCTCATTATCTTGTAAACTGCTCCCCAAGTACTCCTTTCTTAGTTTCTTTATCTCTTTCTTCTTCTCCTCCAATTGTCTAGTCCACCATCTAACCTTTATTTCTCTCTTTCCACCCTTTCTAAATGCCCTTCACATGCTTGCACGATCCATTCCTTCCACCCTTTACCTTCTCGGAAAGGGGCAGAAGCCATACTCACGGTAACCCATCCTTTCAGTAGATTCGTGCAGAGAAGCCCCAAGGTTGGCCCATCTTGCACAGCAAGAGACCACCTGTGGCTCACAGCTTCTTGCTGTTGTTGATCAAAGCCTACCGATATATCAATGTATATCGGGTTGTGAGCACTAACTCCTCGATCCTCTCGCAGCTCCCACTTAAATCCCCAGTTTGCCTCTGCTCATTGAAACATCTACATCACTTTGTCCGTGTGCTCCGCTAAATTATATTCACAGAAGGCACATTGTGGACATTCAAACCCCTGTCAAAAATTCACACCTCTAAGGCCTCTGCCCTCTGCACATTGTCCCTCGAGCGCTGGCTAGGCTTACTATGCCACATTCCCGAACAGGCATTAGCATCAATACCAATCAGTACCTTTCCTCCATTCACTCCTACCAACACTTGATCCATATATCGTATCGCATCCTGAACTGGCCTGTGGAGCTGCATATATCCCGAAAGGACACTCATGCTCCCAAATTCCCCTTGAATCCCCACGCACACTCCTGTTCACTTTTACTCTCTAGTATAGCTTCTATACCAGAGTTGACAATCACCACAGCACAGCACAGCGCCTCATCCTTAGGATCACAATTGCTTCGCTTGACCACAATTTGTGGTTGCATGAGCTGTGATTTCTTAATCCACGAAGTTTTGTTCTTTTTAACCTCCATTTTCTCCTTACTCGTAGCTCCACGTAGGACAACGTGATTCTTGCCCCCCTCAGAATCTATGGGGCTGGCAACGGCAACCAGGGCTTTCACCTGATATGAACCGCGCGTGGATTTGGGCACGATTGTGCCCGTACCACCTGAGGTATTCATGTCCTTAGAGTCACTCATAATAACAGTTGGGTATTGGGTTGTTACCCAAAGTAACCCAAGTAACCCAATAGAACTCGGGCCCCCTCACTGCGACAAAGTCACAACCCACGAGGGGGAGTAGATAGGCACAGTGGGAATCTCGTTAATCCATTCATGCGCGTCACTAATTAGATGACGAGGCATTTGGCTAGAAATATGGTTGCCGGATCACCTCCTCACCGGTAAAAGCTAACAATTATTAAAGTATAGTAGACTCAGGAGCAGCCTTTGTCTACAAGTAGTAGAAAAGAAGATATTTGTTTATAACTATTTACATTATTATATACATTATTATATACAGTCTTGGTGTGTTCAATAACAAGGTAGTAGATGTATTCATATTTACTAATTGCACTCACGAACTAGAAAATCACATTCACTAGTTTGCAACACTTTAGTGACCACTAACCACTGCACAGTTCTTCAAATTCCGGGCCGTCGGTGCATCTGGTGGCCATGTCGCCGTCTCTTGTTGAATGCCCAGAAGTTGAGATAGGAGCCCATAAGGATTTTCGTGGAAAGTCCATCCAGCGCCGTGTTGCCGCATCCCATGGACCTGAGGACACGCTCGGAGGACCCGGCCCAGACAGCTCGCCAGGTGATGGTTACAGTCTCGACGCTGACCTGCTCCAGTGGGAGGCTGCAGCGACGCGCAATCTCAGAGATAAGGGACCTGTTCCTACGGTAGTAATCCTTTTTTCTCGCAGACACAGTTTCAATATCACCTGCGCCGGATACCACCTGGGCATCAATGGCTACCGCCTTCTCGTCGTTGTACGGCAGGATGTCGGGCTTTCTAAGCCCTTCGTTAGTCACTATGTGCGGCTTCTGTACAACGCGCCATCCCTTCTGGGCGAGGGTCATGGCTATGGCGCCGCTTACCGCGTTGTAGCTGAGGCTTCTTCCTCCATGAGTATCGTGGCAACATTGGACTATGCGGGCCGTTATTTCGGTCGCCGGGCACCCAGCCCGGCATATTATTGAAATGGGTGGGTCCCTCCTCCCTCTTGTGGTTCTAACTCTCGATGGAAGCGCGTTGCACCGTACGTGAATGTAGTGGATGTAATCCACCGTTAGAATTCTGCAGTACGGGTCATGGATCCATCGGTAGGACGCCTTGGCTTTGTTAGTCTCACGATCGAGAAAAAAAATTCATTCACAAATTTCGAGCTAGCCGGCCGTCGATACACCACACACGCACAATCGACAAACACGGTGTGTGCCTGTCTCTCTGTGCGTGCGTGTGAATAAGAGGGGCGTGCACGCGTTCAATGACCGAATCATGGACGAGCCTGATAATGTGCTAGACGTCGGTCCGCTGCTCGACGAGGAGAGAAGCTCTGGGACTCGACGCAGAACGATCGGAAGTACTCGACGAACGAGTACTCTCCAAGCGGTAAGCGCGCGCGCCAGCTAGACAAACGAATTCATCATTTTTCTTGCGTTTCGTTTGAGGCGACGTGTCGTCTTGACTGCTGCTACACTCTCCTCTCGGGGCACCGTGCGCGCGGTGAACGCAGACACAGAGACGACGAAGAGGAGACAGACAGAGACACGAGCGCCTAGACCAACGCTCTCTCTTGCGAGTGAGCAGTCGGGTTCGTTTTATAAACGACCCTCAGCCAGGCGTGGTCCGGGAACGAGATCCGTGGACGCAATGTGC